>JADLZN010011442.1:257500-387466 GCA_018155175.1 Sinocyclocheilus anophthalmus
CAGTGACAGACGTGTCCCCCTGCTTAAGCCAGAACATGTCCAGACCCGTCTGAAATTTGCTAGAGAGCATTTGGATGATCCAGAAAGGATTGGGAGAATGTCATATGGTCAGATGAAACCAAAATATAGCTTTTTGGTAAAAACTCAACTTGTCGTGTTTGTTGGAGGAAGAATGCTGAGTTGCATCCAAATAACACCATACCTATTGTGAAGCATGGGTGTGGAAACATCATGCTTTGGAGCTGTTTTTCTGCAAAGGGACCAGGAACGACTGATCCGTGTAAACGAAAGAATGAATGGGGCCATGTATCGTGAGATTTTGAGTGAAAACCCCCTTCCATCAGCAAGGGCATTGAAGAAACGTGGCTGGGTCTTTCAGCATGAAAATGATCCCAAACACACCACCCGGGCAAAGAAGGAATGGCTTCGTAAGAAGCATTTCAAGGTCCTGAGTGGCCTAGCCAGTCTCCAGATCTCAACACCATAGAAAATCTTTGGAGGGAGTTGAAAATCCGTGTTGCTCAGCGACAGCCCCAAAAACATTACTGCTCTAGAGGAGATCTGCATGGAGGAATGGGCAAAATACCAGCAACAGTGTGTGAAAACCTTGTGCAGACTTACAGAAAACGTTTGACCTCTGTCAATGCCAACAAAGGGTAATAACAAAGTATTGAGATGAAATTTTGTTATTGACCAAATACTTATTTTCCACCATAATTTGCAAATTAATTCTTTAAAAATCCTACAATGTGATTTTCTGGATTTTTTTTCTCTCATTATGTCTCTCATAGTTGAGGTATACCTATGATGAAAATTACAGGCCTCTCTCATCTTTTTAAGTGGGAGAACTTGCACAATTGGTGGCTGACTAAATACTTTTTTTCCCCACTGTATATAACATATAAAAATAATAGGGGGGGGGACTGGTATGCCTGACAGGAAATGCGAATCATATTTATAGCCCCCGACTATGTTGTTCATATAGTCAACTTTGAAATTTAAGAGGAACGGGAAACACACGAGTGGAGGGGTACTTCTCACAAAACCAAAATAATCTTTTAGCACCTTGTGTGTGTCAATGTGATCAGCATTGCAGTGGGGACACCCAATACTTGGCACATTGTCGTCAGACTTTATCTAATTAAGAAGAAATCCCCAAAGTCTCGTTCAGATATCACCAAACCGCACACATGGCCATCTGAAGACGAGATAGCTCTGGGGGCACTTATGAGAGAAAGCCTTACATTTGGGAAACACACGTCTGGAGCGGCTTCAGTGCCAGTGTGTTTGAGATAGTCCGCCCAATCGAAGTCTTGGGACTCAAAACCTGACAGAAAATGGGACATCAAGAAAAACCAAATGAGATTATTATTTTTCAATGTTTTTTACTAATTTCATTCTCTGATGCAGCAGTGCAAATGCTTTGGCAATACAAATACATACCACACTGAACTGAAAATAAAACTGAGATAAGAGGCAAACAGCATTGATAAAGACTCGTATTAAGTTAAAAATGAATTTAATAGAGCAAAAATCCCATTAACACTGTCACACCCACCTTGTGGCCTCTCCAGTCCAACACCATTCTTCAGACACCACTGCACTGGCTGGATGCCTGGTGAGTCAGCGTGACACACCACGCAAGTGGGCGTGGCTTCAGGTGTGGGGTTATCAACTGTGATCTGAAAGTAGTATTCATTATAGACCTGCAGAACAGAGAGACATGTGTGAGAGAGAGAGACTGATGTCAGGGTAGGTGACTAGTAATTATAGATGAAGGTAACTAGCATAACCCTTCATCTAGTGTGTGTTTGCGTGTGTGTGTGTGTGAGAGAAAAAGCGTACTTTAGTTACAGAGACGGGGCAGATGTGGAAGGGTTCTTTGGGTGATACCATTTCAAGCTTCATTCCTGCCCTGAAGGAGTGTGTGTGTAGGTCAGCATGATCCTGGAACACACACACACATACAGATATCAGTTGTGAAAGTTATCAAGAGCTTTGTGTAAAATAATGCCCCATTGCTTCAACTTCCCCAAAACACACACGCACACACACATACACACACCTTGAAGACCTCCAGTGGAAGGGGACTTTTCAAGGCTTTGGCTGTGGCTTCATCTAAAGCTTCAGTCCATTCTGAGCTGCTCCTCAAATCACACAGATCTGAAAGAGAAAGAGAGAAACACAAGCTCATCCATCCACCTATTTATTCACCCAACTATTCATCCATCCATCCATCCCTTATTTAACGCAAAAAAAAAAAAAACCGTATATATCATTCCATCCATAATCCATACTGTGGCAACACATATGTTAATCAACTATCCATCCATTCATCATCCATCCACATATTTACAGTATTCATCCAACCATCCTCCACCTACCCATCCATCCATCTCTCCATCCATTAAAATATTTATTTACCAAATATTTATCAATCGATCAAATCATCCAGTTATATAACTCATCCATACATTTTAACCAAATTTATTCGTTATCACTGTATTTTCATTCATACTAAAGTGTTTGATCGGAGTCATCCACCAGTTAGGCATCCAACCTTCCTCATCATCAATTTAACCAATATCATCCAATTATCCATCAATTATCTAACATCAGATTATACATTTTCATCCATCCAATCTGTCCAAATATTTATTTTTTCAACCAAACTATTCATCTTCCATCTGTCCGATCCCCCTTTAAGCATTTTTCATCAACTGCAGTCCAGTTATCCATCCTTTATACCAGTATATCATCAGGTTTTCATCCATCGTCCTGCCATCATCAATCCAGTTATTCATCCAAGTCAACCAAGTATGTAGGAAACTATTTAGTAAACCCCTATCTCTTATCTATTCTACTTCTAATCTCTCTACTATATATCTACGACTACCTACCTACCTACCTACCTATCGTGTGTCTGTCTGTCTGTCTCTCTCTCTCTCTCTGTCTGTCTATAACGTTTTATCATTCTATCTATTATTCGTTCGACTCGCTCTTAGGTCATTCGGTTGTTCATCCATCAATCGTACTTCCTCCATTCAATCCATCATTTCTGACTTATATCTATCAAGCCCTCCTCATCATGCTGTTACTTCTATGATCATCATCCGTCCATCAATTCGGTCTGATATCTATTCATCCATCCTTCCATCATTCTGTACTTCTATGTACATCCATCATTCTGTACTTTATCTTTACACCATCCGTACATATATTATGTACTAAATCCATCCAGTCATCCCTCTTCTGTACTTCACCATTCCATCCATCCATCATTCTGTACTTCTATCTATCCATCCATCCTTCCATCATTCTGTACTTCTATCTATCCTTCCATTATTCTGTACTTCTATCTATCCTTCCATTATTCTATGTTATCAAAATAGTTTTGCTACTGAAAAGCTGTAAAGCAACATGATTTTTTTTTTAAAAAGTGATTGTAACACCTTGCTTCTGAGAAATGTAGTTAAAGTAATTGCTTTGCTATTTGTGGCATCGCTACCTCTCAACAGTTCTAAGAGCCACAGCAGATGCAGGTAATCACACTCAGTCGATCACTCATTCTTCTCAAAATAACTGCTTAGAAACAGTCATCAATACAAATTCTAAAGCAAAGTTTTTTTTTGAGCTAGTAACAGCCTGAGATAAACCTCTGTTAAACATATAATATGTTGAATAACTGGTCTCTGAGTGCCCATTGAATAAAAATGAATGCACACCTCAGATGTTAACACATCATTGTATTACCACTGTGGGTGTGCATTAATTTTCAAAAATGTAACTGTTGTCATCAGTTATCCCTTTTATATTACATAAGCCTATCTGACAGAAAGGCAAGATCACGAGAGAACATGTCTGAACAAGTTATTTTGAATTTATTTGCAAGGTTTCCTTTAGGGAAATGTGAATTCAGATCCATGATAATTAGAGTGTGGAAGTCAGACAGGCTGCACATAGAACTTGGCAATTGTGCAATGGAACAATTTGCATACGGGAGGGGAAGCCTCAAGAAAAATGTAAAAGCATGTCTATGAACTGCACTGCTTTAACTCAAAACTTTGAATGGAAAAAAAGTAGAGAACATGGTTAATCTATCATTTAATTCACACTGTTAATTTAATCAACACTGGCTATATTTTAGAGTCTAGTTTAGTCACTTTAGACCGATCAAATACAGGTTCATACTCTCACCTGTGGGTGGTTTGATTGATAGATTATTCTCTTTGGCCCAACCCAGGGGGCGGAGCCTGGTGTCAAGGTAGAACATCCACATGTCGTAGGCGGGGTCATTTAATCCAACATAGCTGAGGCATAAACGTCCACCGATGTTACTCTGGACTCGTGCTGCCCAGTACACGTTGGGTTCAAATGCATCGCGCACCTCCAAAATACAGCCTACGACAATCAGATCCACTGTGTTTTTACCTCTTAACGGCTAAGATGAGAGAAAGAGAGAGACAAAGAAATAATATTATTCAAGTAAATCATATAACAAGAATTAGGAAATTAACAGTGAAAGCATGATTCTATGCTGCCTTTGAACCCTCCTAAGAAACTTCTACTTAAGAGTCTGGAGAAATGATTCTATGTGATATGCATAACTTTGGGTTGAAAAGATGGATGCACTGGACAATTTCGTATTTCTTTCTCTTTCTGATGAAAAATGAAGCATTTAAGCCCAACATTAGGTGTGTAATTCATGCTTTATCTGTGGGGTTTTTTCATATTTAATATTGTCTTGCAATCACGGACCATGATGGCAAATCATTGTCTGTATAGTTTTGTTGAGCAAGCCTGTCACATGATCATTTACACATCTATTGCAGTCTTGTTTTCATTCATGTGAAGTTAAATATGTCGTCCACACTGAATAAGGCCCATTCTAATATTCTTTTGGCCATGATTCAGTGGTTCTCAATAATTTTGTAGCTAATAAACAGAATTGTGGTATTTGGTGCAAATTTATCTGTCACTTGTTAATATGGCTAATACTACAGTAATAATAATATTTGGCACAGTGTTTGTTCCATGTGTAGGACTGGTAATATATATGGTGTTTGGCACTTCTGCTGTAGATGCTTTAGGCACTCACAAAAATGTTCATTGTTAATGTTAAGAACAGTTACTTTTGTACACTAAACTTTTGTACCACTTTTGTACAAAAGACATGAGTGTAGACATAAAGACAAATGTCATTCTCACCCCTTCAAGCAGGTTTGCCGGTGCTGTCCGTGAACCTGTGAGCTCTTTGATTAGAAACTCAGTCCAGTCACTATTCTTCTCTTTAATAGCTGAAATAGATGAAGAAAGAGTGTAGAGTTTTGCACTATAGAAATTCAAATTCACATACAATTCCTTACTTTTGTGTCTGGAATTATGTTGCTGTTTGATAGTATCTACCATGTGTGCGACTGACAGGACGAGTGTGTGTTTGTTTGTATGTGTGCGTGCGTGTGTGTGTTTGTGGTTTTTACAGTAATAACCAATATTAATGTTACAACTAATATAACTCTTTCATTTCTGGCTTTATCTTCTCTTTTGTAGCCCACTTGTACGTGGTTCAATATCCCATTTTTGGTGTTTGCATCAAATAAAATGTACAAAAGTGATTTTATATGCACAGAAAGCATATTAAATGAAAGGAAAGCGTCTACTTTAATGATTCACATAACTTTTTTGAAAATAAAATGTCAAAATATGGGTGAAATAATGTCCCATCATTCAGCGTAACAGATATATTTATTTAAAAATGAAACAACATACTAACAGATATCTTTATGTAAACAGATATATTTACATAACATATACATTTATATAAAAATGAAACAACGGACAACAAAAGACAGAAGAATAAGTGATCATACAAAATTTTATTATATTTTTTAAAAATTAAAAACTTCTTGCTGACAAATGGGTAAAACCTAGTGGTTTAAAGGATAGTGGCAAAGCTTGGCAAGGATTTAAAATCACAATTAATTAATATTTTTGGGGCTGTGATCCTTAAATATAGTCTTTTAATGTCACCCAATTGTTCCTGATATGCCTAGGATTTATTTTTTTTTGGAATACAAACCACACTGTTACACTGAATTACAATTTTTTTTCTGTAAGTCCTGGTAAATGTTTCTTGTTTTTTGCTCATAAAAATGTCTTCTTTTTTGCTCAGAAAAATGTATTATTTTTTGCTCAGAAAAATGTATTCTTTTTTGCTCAGTTAAAATAAATAAATAAATAGAATGAAAAAGCTAAACTTTTATTGATTAAAAACCTTTTTTCGTCACTGGCCCACATACATATGCTTATTTCAAACATCAGTGCACTCTAACATCCACAGATTTACGAATTTGCCATTTAATAGACTTCCTCTCTCAAACATCTTCCTACTTCCTGCCCCATGGTGTCAGCCACATAAAATATTCATATATGCATTACGAATGTATATAACAAGAAGTCAGTTCCTGCATTGTAACATCTAAACAGGCCCAGACATCCTGCTTTTTGCATAATTGTACACAGTACCTCCACAGAGTAAAGTGCTACTCAGTTATGTGTTACAGAAGAACAACAACAAATTAATCATGACGAGTTGTGCACTGTTTGCTCAAAACTGTACGTTTACATCAGCAGAATTCACATTGCTGAAGTTCCTATAAGCGGCCAGCGTGGTTGTTGACTATTAGCTTTACTCTGAGAGCCAAATACTGTCCCTGCTATGTCACGACTACTTCGCTCAATAACACAGGATACCACTCCACGATGTCATCTCGGCTCTGATGAGGATTTGAGTAAACAAAGACACAGATGAGAGAGAGAGAGAGAGAGAGAGAGAGAGAGAGGCACAGACAGACAGAAAGAAAGAGAGACAGGGGTAGGCCAACAGTTGGATTTCATTACAGTAAAGGCTCAAAGTAAATTCAATACTAACTTTTTGATATACCAATATATACAAGAATAAGCAAAAAAGATCTCAGTTAAACACAATGATATTATGATGACAGAATATTTTGGCATACTATGCCGGCTGTCATACTAAAACAAAAATTTGGTTATTTTAATTAAAAAATATATACATTTTTAATTAATTATTCAGGCTTACTGATGAAATGTAATTTTAAAGAAAATCATCTTTTGTTGAAGAGGATTAATTTAAGAAGTTTTATCTTAAAGAGATATTTTACCTGTATATAATAAAAGAATAACAAAAAATGTTAACAGAAGTAAACAACAAAACATAAATCAATATAGTTGACTTGTTTCCAGTAAATAGCTACAAATCCTTAAAGCTAGCTTTTAAATAACTTTTACCAGAAAAGCAACATTGCATACGATTTTCAGAGAATGTATTGTGATACGATTATTATTATATGTTTATAACATATACAATTATTTCATCTTATTGGTAGAAGAACACATTTTACTTCCGTAATGCTTTTTTTTTCAGTTAAAGGGTTAGTTCACCCAAAAATTAAAATTCTGTCATTAATTACTCACCCTCGTGTTGTTTCAAACTCGTAAACCTTCGTTCATCTTCGGAACACGAATTTAAGATATGTTTGATGAAATCTGGGGCTCTCTGACCCTCCCATAGACAGCAAGGTAACTACCACGTTCAAGGTCCAGAAAAGTACCAAGATAATCGACAAAGAAGTGGTTCAACCATAAAGTTACAAAGCTAGGAGAATACTTTTTTGCGCAAAGAAAACAAAAATAACAACTTTATTCCAGATTTTTGTCTCTACTGCGTCACTTGTGGACACGCGTTCACGACAGTATCATGACGTGATCGTTACGCCGGATCTGGGTCAGCGCCGCCACACGCTCGCGTCATGATACTGTCGTGAATGCGTCGTTATTTTTGTTTTCTTTGTGCAAAAAAAGTATTCTCGTAGCTTCGTAACTTTACAGTTGAACCACTGATTTCACACGGACTACTTTGTCGATCATCTTGGTACTGTTCTGGACCTTGACCATGGTAGTTACCTTGCTGTCTATGGGAGGGTCAGAGAGCCCTCAGATTTCATCAAAAATATCTTAAATTGTGTTCCGAAGATGAACGAAGGTCTTACGGGTTTGGAACAACACGAGGGTGAGTAATTAATGACAGAATTTTCATTTTTGGGTGAACTAACTCTTTAAACAGGATATTTAGCGGGTTTTGTAAAGTCTTTTCAGAGCAAGTTAGTTTTGGTTACTACATTATAATTAAAGGGACTAAGATTTATGGTTCAACTGGAGCAGACAAACAGTGAGTAAACTTGACTTTTTGCAGTGTGTTTAAAAATGTCTTCTGCTCTGTTATTGTGTCTGTCTGTCTTTACGCTTGATGTTTTACAGACAGGAATAGAGCAACTATTTTTACAGATACACTTTAAATTTGTCGTCATCAGAGACTAGTTTTCTGCACTAGGGAGTTTCCATGCAAATATTCATTTTGCAAAAGTGATTTGCATATCTTCCAACAACTCTTCTGTAAACAGCGGAGCCAGATTTAAAGAGTTTCCCTCGCTCGTGTAATCAAATCAATTATTCGAAAGAGGAAGGGGAACAAAACACTGTGTGTTAAAGGGAGAGCAGGGAGACTCGCTGGTACAGTAGAAACAACCTGTCCTGTGTCTCCTGAAGGAGGATAATATGATTTCCTGTTTGCCTGCCAACCGCTAGTACATCCAGGATATTATTTTTAACAGCAAAAATGTTATTGCTTAAATAGGTTAACTCAAGGATATTTGACTGGTTTGTGTTTTTTAGGATAATTCCAATGGTAAATAACACTTATTAACATTATATATATATATATTATCTAGATATATAGATATATATATATAAATATAGACACCCACACCACACACACCCCAAATATATATACAACTTTCATTTAGATCTTTTCCTATATATAGTAATTGCTATTTTTTTTAATTATAGTATTTAATTTTATTTAGTTATTTTGTGTATATGCAACTGATATATACAGTTTATATTTATAAATTCACATTTTTATTTATTTATCTATATTTATGATTTTTTGTCATTTTTATTTTGAATGAAAAAAATATATATATATTTAAACTTATTGCTGTCAAAAAATACTACATTTAGATTATTCATATTTAGGGTTTACTAATGTATATAATATTTAAACTTTCAATTTGCAATACAAACATAACAATGAGTTTGATTCCATTTAAACACGTTTTGACCTTGCATGGGATTTGACGATCACATCTGACCACAGAAATATATTAAGGTCAAATACATTAGTGTGTCAAACCACACTATTAAATCAAAAAGACAACATATTCTATCACTAGGCCTATATAAAACCATCACAGAAGTGGCTATGAAATAAGATGAACCACCACAGTATTGGCCGAAATGTTGTGGTTTAAAGGACCAAGACTGATGTAATTCAGCTCAAATAGCTACAATAAGAAAAAGTTGAGTTTGATTGTATGTGTGAATGAGTGCTTGTAGCAGAATGCCGCTGTGTCTCAGTGTGTAATCTCACAAGTGTGTACGCTAATCGCTTAAGCAGTGCTAGAACGGGAGTGTGCGGCCATTGCCATGCCAACAACCCCCCAGCGTCTAAGCACTCTACTCAGGCCGTGTGTTCGACACTCTTCAGTGGAACGGGATAATTTCATCACATTAGCTCATGACAATGAAATTCAACACATATTTATGCGATTAACCTTGAGCCTTGTGTGCTTGAGTGTGTGTGTTTAGTAGCTTCTTTCAGGCTTATTGGCTGTTAAACTTGATGAATGAATGAATAATTGATTCAGTTCATACAGAAAAACGGTATTATTCATATCATACCAGTTGTAAGTCTACACTTGAGGTAAATACAGATTAAAAGCCCGTTCACACCAAGAACAATAATGGTAAAGACAGTTTAAAAAAATTGATCTAAATTTAAAAGAACAGCAGAGTCCACACCACTTTCAGAACGATTTGTCCATTTGATGAATGCTAAAACCATTGACAGCCAATCAGAATCCATCCTGTTTTAAAGCAGCAGATGAAAGAACTGCAGCACACACTTATAATAAACAGCTATCATCTGTTGGTGTGGATGCTAATATCGTTATTGTTATAGTTAGAGTTTAGAGTAATCGTTCTTGATGTGAACGGGCCTTAATTTCTATTGATACATGCTACCACAGAAGAAAAAAAAATCAATTCTTTCCTGATTTCTTAAAAAACACACAAAATCAACCTTTTTGGCCGCCTTTGGCCGTTGCACAATTGAAAATATTTATATTGCCTTACATGATGCCCAAACGGGCACGTGTCCAACTGCCCATATGGTTCATCTGGCCCACTACTGTAAGCCTATGGCAGTGTTTAGATTTCAAAATGCTCCTTGGTTTATGCCAAATAGGGTTCTTGTTCCAAAGCAGTTGTATTTTTAAAAGCTAAGTAATTTTTGCACCAATGGAAATGGAGAAATGTACTAAAATACTCATAAAATAAAATATTTAAATAAATGACAATTTGATCAAATAAAACCTTAAAACCTCACTTAAAGAGATTGAAAATCCTGTCATCATTTACTCACCCTCAAGTTGTCCCAAACCTGTATGAAGTTTTCTCAGCTGTTGAACACAGAAAAATATATTTTGAAGAATGTTGGTAACTGAACAGTTGATGGTAGCCATCGACTTCCATAGTATGGAAAAAATGGCTGCCATCGACTTTTCAGTTACCAACATTCTTCAAAATATCTTCTTCTGTGTTCAATAGATAAAGAACAGGTTTGGAATAGTTTGAGGGTAAATCATGAGAGATAAGTTCATTTTTGTTAAATTTTGTTGGTAAAAGTTATTTTTATTTAGTAGTGCCCTAAAGTAGTGATGTCTGAATAATTCAGCTCTTTGTGGTTCTTCTTAAAGAACCTGTCCAAAACACCTGTCCAAAAATGAACCTGCTCACAAATCAGGCTAAATGACTTATGTCGACACTTCAATCGCGTCAAATGAGCCAAGAAGTGAGAAGCAAGTGAGCTCTTAAGCACTTAAGAAAATAGTTGAATTTACACAAATGATCTTTTTCAAAACCTTACATATGCCCGGTTCTTGGTATCATGTGGCGTCTCCTTGAGAATCAACGACTGCTTGCAGCCTTTTGTAAATGTTGTGTATGAGTCCCTCAATTGTCCTGAGTGCCAACGCTGAATCTCAAAATCATAAAGTCACTGTTGGGAAGAAATTAAATGTGCAGAGCATGCTGGGAAAGCAACGAACTTATTGGACCTGGAGGCTTTTTGTCAAGAACAGTGGGCTGCTTCACTACTCAGGAGAAACCGAGGACCCACACACAACTATCACAAAAGACTATAAACAACAAAGGAGAACAAATGGTATTTGAACATTTAAACAGAATAGTCAGCAAAAATTCAACTATTATTTTTTTATTGTGGAATATAATTTATGAATTTTAGAGATTCTTCTTATTTTAACATTTAGAAATATCTTACCAATTTTGCACTTTACATTTATGAGCAGAGTTTAGGGATCAGTGTTATTGTTAATTATAACTAGAACTATTAAACATTTTGTCATTTGTTAAAAAATAAAGCTAAAATACAATAAAATATAAATATTACATGAAAAAACTAAATGAAACTTAGAAATGTTGCCTTGGCATCTAATTGAATATGGTTAGTTGAAGTATCAAATTAAAGGGATAGTTCACCCAAAAATGAAAATTTGATGTTTATCTGCTTACCCCCAGGGCATCCAAGATGTAGGTGACTTTGTTTCTTCAGTAGAACACAAACGAAGATTTTTAACTCAAACCGTTGCAGTCTGTCAGTCTTATAATGGAAGTGAATGGGAATCACGGCTTTGAGAGTAAAAAAAACATACACAAACAAAACCAAATTAAACCCTGTGGCTCGTGACGATACATTGATGTGTAAAGACACAAAGCGATCGGTCTGTGCAAGAATCTGAACAGTATTTATATAGTTTTTTAACCTCTGATTCACCGCAATGTCCGAAATGTCCTGAGCGCATCCTGAGCGCGTTCTTCTCAACAGCCGGCGCGTGACGCGTGACGCGTCTTCTTCTTCTTGCTTTACGGCAGATCGCAGACTTATAAGTGCATTACTGCCACCTATCTCTCAAGTGGACCATTGACACTCCTAATTGAGATTGTAGATAGAGTGTCAATGGTCCATTTGAGATGTAGGTGGCGGTAATGCACTTATAAGTCGGCGATCCGCCGTAAAGCAAGAAGAAGAAGAAGACGCGTCACGTGCCGGCTGAAGAAGAAGACGTGAACGCGCTCAGGATGCGCTCAGGACAGTTCAGATATTGCAGTGCATCAGAGGTAAAAAACTATATAAAAACTGTTCAGTTTCTTGCACAGACCGAACGCTTCGTGTCTTAAGACCTCAATGTATCATCACGAGCCACAGGGTTTAATTTGATTTTGTTGTGTATGTTTTTTTGTCTCTCAAAGCTGTGATTCCCATCCACTTACATTATAAGACTGATTGATAGACTGCAACAGTTTGAGTTCAAAATCCTTGTTTGTGTTCTACTGAAGAAACAAAGTTACCTACATCTTGGATGCCCTGGGGGTAAGCAGATAAACATAAATTTTCATTTTTGGGTGAACTATCACTTTTCCCTTTAATCAAACTAAACAGAACAAAATTTATAGAAATAGAAATATTTCAATAAAATATACAAAACAATTACTAAAAACTTACAATAAAATTAAAATAAAAACTCAAATGTTTATTAAAAATACAAATAATACTATATAGTATTTAATATACTAAAATAACACTGTTAGGGATCACAATCAGCCAATAATAAAAAAAAGTATATTTTTCTTGATTGATTGCTTGCTTGCATCGGGTACTGAAATTCTCGAAAATACCCCCCCCCCAACCCCCCTTTGTTACTGTTGGCTTCGTCTGACAAGCCATGTCACTTTAACGTACATTGCAGATAAATACCTTGCGGAGCAAAGAGGACACTGACAACTCGCCAACAGAGCAGGTTAATTTTGGTATGAAACAGAGTCTCAGCTTTTTAATTTTGTGATTTTTAATAAATTCAAACAATAAATACTGTTTTGTGGCTCTTTAATTTGTCGTAACAGATCACTGTTGCGCCTCAAGTTCAAGCGGCACGTGAACCGATCTTCTTGTCTTCTTTACTACTAGTTACAGCACCAAATAAACATGACTAACATCAGAAGGTATGTTGTTTCAACTGCAGAAAGATGTCCGTACACATAATTTTTCAAGTTCAAGTCTACTTAAGTTGATCTACTCTCCTGTCTGGATTGTTTGTCAGACAAAATGGCAGATTCTGCACTATGATTGGTCAGATTGCCTGTCAATTAAACTCCCGGCGGAGAAGAAAAAAAAAAATCTTGGTTCATATTTCATAGTGTACATTATGTTGAGATGCCTAAATTGTAGTATTTTAAATATTTCCTTTATCTTTTATTTAGTTAAAAAAGTATATTTTATTTTTATATTTACTTATTAATTTAGTTATATATATATATTTTGTTATTAAACAATTTTCTTTATTGTATTATTTCATTTTCTTATCTGGCATTTTTAATCACCCTGGTCATAATATATAAATAATATATAAATGTTTTTATCTGTATGCATAATGTTTTACATTTAACAGTTGTTTTTGCACCGGAAACAGAAAGTGTAAAATGGGTTTCACAGAGCATGATATACGTGCAAACATGAGCGTGCACCAAGTGAAGCATGCCAGGCTAAGTAGCTTTACATATGACCTCCGGAGTTGCCTTAAAACTTTGTATGTCTCAGCTACACAAATGCATGCAAATACACAAGCTCACGCTGAAACCACCATAAAGTTCACACCTCTCACACACTCTCATTCATACTCACATAATCTAATTCACAGAACTGAGCAAACAAGCATAAGGAACAAGGAAGGAAGATAAACAGACAATGCTGCAGGGATGAGAAAAACAAGACATTATGAGAAAGAAGAGGAATTCTGGAGGATGTCTGAGAAAGATGAGATGAGAAATATAGAAAAAGACCCAGAACGCATCTGAGACATGGGCGTAGATTTGGGTGCATGTGAGACGACGTGTATCGACCAAAGTTGAAGGACTAGTTCACAAAAATGGAAAATTCTGTCACCATTTACTCACCCTTGTGGTACTACAAACCTGTACAACTTAATTTCTTCCACGAAACACAAAAGGCGAAATTAAAGAAGAAAAAAAGTTGCTATAGCCACTCTTTTTCATACACGGAAAACAAATTGGGACTGGAGGTATTGGGACTGGAGCTATTTGGGACTGGAGCTATTTGGGACTGGAGCTATTTGGGACTGGAGCTATTTGGGACTTGACAATGAATTGGGACTGGAGCTATTGGGACTGGACAATGAATTGGGACTGAAGCAAAAAACATATTTAAAAAATATTTTTTTAAAAACTATAAAAACACCATTAAAATAATCATAAAAGTAGTCAATATGACCAGTGTGTCGAGAAGTCGAGACAGGCTTTATGAACCATAACAATCATAACATCAATAACATAACATCAATAAGAATAGTAAGGAGAATTTGAAATAAAAATAAGAATTTGCTCATTAAAGAAAGAATAATAGAACAGATAGTCAAGAATTTGAGTGAATTACAACTTGCATTGCGTTTGTTCATCAAACAAAACTAATGAGTCGTTATAGAAGATCCTTCACAATTTCTCATTTTGTAGGTTTGCAGCAGTTAGATTTTTTTAAGAACTATTTTCAAAAATAGAACTAATAATAGTGTAGTTTTTGTTCAGTGTGAAAGGAGAACCACGTTCAAATTCTTTTAAAAATACAGGCAAACAGAATCCGACAGCTAGTGATTGTTATGGCTTTTGTTGCATGGAAAAGAGCAGCTTTGAAATTTTTGTTACACAAGGAAAGAACACCAAGAGTGGGTAGATGATGACCGAATTTTGCAGTTAAATGTAAATGATCTAAGGGAAGTGTGACACAGTTGGAACTGTCCAGATGTAGGTGTGATAAAATGAGATTTCTGTCCCATAATTTTTTTTTACCTTTTCACTTGCGATAATTATGCAACTTAATTTTAAAGATACAACATTTTTTTAAATAATTTTAGTGGCTTTTAGACTCACTCACAGTGTATAAAATAAACAAGGGCTGTACACATTTTGAAATAAAATAATCTTAAAGGAATAGTTTGCCCAAAAACTGAAATCTGCTTAAAATGAACTAACCCTTAGGGCATCTAAGATGTAGATGAGTTTTTTATTCATCTGAACAGATTTGGAGAACTGTAGCATTACATCTCTTGTTCACTAATAAATCCTCTGCAGTGAATGGGTGCCGTCACAATGAGAGTCCAAACAGCTGATAAAAACCTCACAATAATCCACACGACGAAATGAAAAGCTGCATGTTCGTAAGAAACAAATCAAACGTTAAGGCATTTTAACTTTAAACTGTCGCTTTTGGCCAAAATACGAGTCATGTCTATTGATGTGTTAATCAGCTGTTTGGACTCTCATTCTGACGGCACCCATTCACTGCAGAGAATCCATTGGTGTGCAAGTGATGTAATGCTAAATTTCTCCAAATCTGTTCTGATGAAGAAACAAACTCATCTACACCTTGGATGGCCTGACGGTGAGTTTTCAGCAAATTTTCAAGAGCTACACCTTACAAACTCCTACATACGTATACTCTTTCTAAATAACGGTTTAGCTATAACAGGCAATATCATATGGTGAAAACATGGTGCTTTTGCTTATTTGATTTGAAAAAGTTGAAAGCAAACCTTTGCCCTTGGTCTGAGAGAAAAGAGGACAGACAGAGAGAGAGAGAGAGAGAGAGAGAAAGAGAAGTAGGCTCGGCTTACCTGCTCTGAGGTAAACGTTATCTGAGAAAAATAAACAGACAGGAACAAAGATGACCAACAAGTACACACTGACTAAACATACACACTCACACACACTCATAAATGTATGCATACAAACAAAACATTACTTTAGGCGCTAATTAAACACGGTAAAACAAACAATATTCCTGGCTGCGCCTACACATTTTTTTAAATTAAGCTTCTGTACACACTATAAAACCTAATTAATGGCATTTACTTGCATTTAATTTAGTCGTATATCTTCTGGCACGCAATGAAATTAACTTTGCTAATGTTAATGGGTCATGATGACAACAGTTTTCCATAAACCATTTGATTATATGCTAAAGAACTCTATTTCGACCATCAGTTATTTTCCTGTCAAAACACATGACGTAAATTACAGTATGACATGTTGCAGTTGTTCACTGGCTGAATGATTCAAATGTGTTGCGATGTAAAAACCTTCTCTTAATCAGTTTAAACACCAAATTTCAGCCCATGTATGTTAGTTTTGGGGCTAACATCTATATGCTTGTGTAAACATTAATTAAATGTTTGTTACAAAACCAAAAATGTTAATGTCCAATTAAATGATCTCTAGAATGAAAATGCCCTTTTAATTCTAAATGATAAAAAGATTATAAATACCATCAGCCTCCCATAACAAGTAGCAGACTATGGTTTATTTTTGGTGCTAAATGTAATACATTACCTATATTTCTTTGTGAAGGAAGTGGCTATGTGTGGTTTACTGGGCTGTGATGTAAACTAAAGGCTATTGGCTGTTATATAAAAAGGGGAGGGAGTGCTGTATGTTCTGCCCCAACTTCCTGTTTCAACACATCAACACAGGAATGTGAAGTGCACCAGTCAAACCATTTTCAATGGGTTTTGAAACACCTGCATTCTTTAACACTGCAGAACCATTTTGGAGAATATTTCAACCACTAACTGAACTTTCTTTGAAACAGAATCCTGCTTCAGAGCTTCTGGCAATTGTTGATGGTGTCAGACTGCATCTTATCTTAGAAATGCAAACACAGATTTTATCTATTTCTTCTGAAAACACACACAAAAAAAACAGACTGATTGCTTGACAGTAACATCAACTTGCTGGCCATTTGTGAACAAAGAAAATAAAACTAATGACCATAAATAAAGTGAACGTTAATGCTTATTTATTAACTAGTCATTTTAAATCAATATTTAAGTGCTTAAGTACACTTAAATTAAGTTTATTACTATTTTACGGGTAACACTTCAACAAGGTTCATTAGTTAACTACTTTAGTTAGCATAAACTAAGCATGAACAATACTTCTACAGCATTTATTAATCTTAGCTAGTGTTGATTTCAGCATTTACTAATGCATTATTAAAATCAAAAGTTGTGCTTGTTAACATTAGTTAATGCACTGTGAATTAACATGAACTAACAGTGAACAGCTGTATTTTGATTAACTAACATTAACAAAGATTAATAAATACTGTAATAACTGTATTGTTCTTTGTTTGTTCATGTTAGTTAATGCATTAACTAACATTAACTAATGGAACCTTATTGTAAAGTGTTATCAACATGTTTGTCAGATTTTCCAGATTACAATTATTTTTTACAAAAACTAAAACATGTATACAAACATATATTACAGTGGAAGCCTAGAGGCAACTGTATCACTCTAAAAAAAAAATGATTCAGGGGGCCTGTTACCACAGCTTAAATAAATGCATGGCTGCAAGTTAAAAGTTCTTCAAATAATTCTTAAAATGTAATAATTTCAATTAAACCTTTTAAGTTGCATACATTATTTTGATGACTTCAGTTGACATAATGTTGATCATTCCATTAACTTGTGCGTAATTTAAACTCAAATTTCTGCGCTGATTGAATTTCTTTAAAAATTAAGTTAAAATAACTCAATTAAATTGTCTTGTTCACTTTGAAATTGGGTAGTGGATTTCTAGCTCCCTGCATGCGTTGCATAAGACTGAACAAGGAGAGTAAATGTTGAAATTAAGTGTTGTTTTATGTGTTTTTTAGTGAAGGGAAAGACCTGTTAGTGTTTAACCCTGTTATGCTTGACATTTAAAACAGTTTCTGTTATGTTGAAGTTTTTGTGTTTACCGTTGTGCTGAAGAGTAGACCACATGAAGGTAAACACTACATTGACTCTATTAGCAATGGCTGCGCTAATGCCAGTGACAAGTAACTTCTTACTTGTTCATTATACATGCTGCTACATAAGTTACATTTAGCATGTGCTATGATAGCTGTGGATTTGAATTGAAAAAAAAAAGATAATATAAATTGCTTCCAGGCTCACAAATCCATTAGTTGTTACAAATTATTAAGTTCTTCTAACTCAATGTAGTTTGTTGGTTGAACATGATTTTTAAGCTGTCATAACTCAAAAAAAATTATGCAAACTGTTGCGTTAATTTTTTGTTGTTGTTGTTGAGCTAATTCATTATTTTTTAGAGTGTACACTGACAGTGGATTACTACATTTTTTTTTTTTTCAAACTGAGGTAAAATTGAAAGTATTCTCAGTAGTAACCGACAGCATTCCACAAATGCATTCCATACAGTTGAATTTTACATTATGCATACTGTATTGCATAGAGTATTTAACCTGGAATGTTCCTTTAATATGCATAATGGATGGATGAAATAAACAGGTCAATTTAAAATTTAAATAAAAAAATCCAATACTACAATCAAATACCAGTGGCATAGTTTCCTCATTGTTAAAATATGCATCCAAGTAAAAAGCAGGAAAATAGCTCAAATCAGCTAGTCATTATCACAAAATAAATCCCTTCAAGATGATCTTGCTACAATGGCAGAATGCAACACATCACTATATGAGATCAAGTTTATATGAAATGTATAAGGTTAAGAGAGAAAAATATGAATGTGCTACTGACGCACACTTGGAAAAAATAAAATACAATTCTGTCAGCATTGACTCATTCTAAAACTGAATGCATGTTGGTTATCAGACAATTTATAGAATATGGAATGGAAGAAAAAAAATTCTTAAAATAACTTCTTTCATGTTCCAGACAAGAAAGTCATAAAAGTTTGTAACGGCATGAGGGTGAATAAATGGTGACAGAATTAGTATTTTTGGGTGAACTATCACTTTAAAGCCATCTATTGTGACTGAACACTATTATGCAATATTAAGAATGATTAAAATTCAGTGTTGTCCCCAAGCCAACTAGAATCAGACATGTTAAAACACTGCATATGTTTTATTATAATGTAATATCCTGCCAGAATTGGGATCAGCATCACCTGTTATTGCTGCTTGACCTTTCAGGCATACATTTGACAACAGAACACTTTGTTCAACAGATTATCTTTCTCGTTCAAAAACTTTTCTGCCAAAATAACCTTTTCTAATATGGGCATAATATGGTCAGATTCTCCCAGGACAGGTTTAACAAATTAGCTAGTTTCTCTTTTTTTTTTTATTGAATGATACCCCTTCTATGAAGTGTGGAGTGCTTCAAAAAGATACTGAAATTGTCAAACATTAGTAAATCCACCAAATTATGATTTAAAGATGTCTTGGGGGAGATCAGGTCAAATGTTTCTGACAGGAAAAAGACGCTGTCAGGCTCCATGATTACCTGTTATAACCTGTTTGTTGACACACTTTAAGTCTTAATGTCAAAGCACGTAGGATTAAATGATATGATAAAATACAATACATTTGAGAGCATTGCAAATATTTGACAGCAACCCAGAGGTGGAAGTCATACGCCGCATGTTTAAGGGTTCAAATCTCAAATCTGTTGTAGGATGCACAGTAGGCAAACGGCAACGTTCTGCTATACCTCAGTACAACAAGGAATGCTGTAACCCTAAAATAGTCATGTGGCCTGCAGCCTAAGATCTGATATACGTGTGTTTAGATGGACCAATGAATTGAATTTTTTCCACTTATTTGTGACTGCTGGATATGGATTTTTGAAAATTGTATAGAAATTGCACTTGTGGCAAAAAATAGTGTACATCTGAGCAATAACTAGAAAGACAAATAATATGCACTCCATTTTTCCAATGAAAATGTCATGATTTTTTTTTTTTTTGGTTAATTGCCATGACTTCTGCAAACCTGAAAATCACACACTAGGTTTATTTATTAAAGAATCCTTTTCAATAAAAAACTTGCTAGAACCCTATAAATATAATAGATTTACTATAATGCATTTTTTTTAATTCTCAAAACTTACTAATTTTAATTTCTGGCCCAGTAGATATTTATTTCAATAAACCCACACCTGTCTTGTATTTCTAATCTTTCCCAAATACGTTTTTTACACATCTTTTTTTATATCATAAAACTACACACACAACCATTACAATAAATTATCTAATTTCTAACTCTAATTATGTTTTATTCTACTCTAACGAATCTGCTCTTTAGGATAGTGAAACATCTTCAGCAAATGTGTAACTTGTGTTCTCAAGTCTTAAGTTTCCATTTCAGTTTCATTTGTTTCATACCCCTAACCCTACCTAACTTTATTTGGGCCATGGACTGTCTAAAGCAAATAATTTTTCAGGATTACAGTAAGAAATTTTATACTACACTAAGAACTTATTTTTACTAACAATAATAGCGAATTATACAATAATAGAAAGTGTTAACAATATAAACATGCACAAAATAATAAGTGCTGGATTATTATAGAGAGTTGTGACTGTTAACCATTGCTGTTTTGGGGAAAACATTGAAAATCCAGGTTAAAGTTCATGAAAAAATGATATGGTCTGTTGGATAACACTGATAACCTGCTTCCAGTTCCAAAGAATCAATCCCAGCTTTGGAAGAAAACAATCCTGTCTCAGGCTTTCCAGCTGTTATAGACATTACAGTGCTCACAAATTCTCACAAATGCTCACAAATTCTGGCTTCCATTTTTATCAAGTAACCTTTCATCTATATGCTGATGATACTCAGATATATTTTCCTTTAAATCATCATGATAAAAATGGCTTACAACCAATGTTGGCCTGCTTAGACGAACTTAAGCTTTGGCTTTTAAAGCAATTTTCTAAATTTAAATGAAAATAAAACCAAAATAATTCTATTTGGGAATAAGGAAAATTGTGTGTTAGATGTTGGCTGTGGCTCTCTGGCCCCATATGAAGCTCAATGTGCAAGAAATCTGGTCGTTCTGTTTGATCATAACTTAAAATTTGACAAACAGATCAGTACTGTTGTAAAATCATCGCACTTTTGCAGCTGCAGGTCCGAAACTCTGGAACAGGCTTCCTCTTCACATTAGATTAGCTCCCTCTATTTCTACTTTTAAGTCTGCTCTAAAGACATATCTGTTCTCTCTAGCTTTCAATACCCCTTGATTCAGTTATTGTTTTATTATTGTTGTGTTTTAAATGTTTAAATTGTTGTTTTATTTATTATTATTTCAATGTTTTTATTCTATTCTGTAAAGCACTTTGGTTAACTTCGGTTGTTTTTTAAATGTGCTTTATAAATAAATATTGTATTGTATTGTATTGTATTTTGGACAAGGTGTTTATTTTCAAACAACTTTGCATTGTTCGTTTGATTAGCATAAATATTTAAACTCTTGGTGCGGTTATTTGAACAAACAAGGTGGCGTGTCCACATCCAATCATGGCTGTGTGTGGGTGTGTGTGTGTCCTTTGTTCTGTCTGGTGGGTGCTGTTCATTTCATGTTTCATACAACTGACTGACTCGTTTTTCAACATGAGCTTTATCTATGTTTGAGTAGACATGCATCTCTGAAGGTGTGCTGGTTTACGTTTGTGTGCACTTGCGCCTTACCTTTAGGTGGCTGAAGTGTTTTGTTGTTCTGAGCGCACCAGCCGACAGGATGAAGTTCGGCTGTCATGACGTCACACCAGAAGTCAGCCTTGCGGTCGTCGCCATAGCCACAGTAGCGTAACAATAGCAACTGACCACATGTGGTTATAATGGTGGCCACCCAATATGTATCCAGACTGCCCTTATTAGCTACTTCAAGCTTCATTCCAGGCTGAAAACTGCTCTGAAGGCTGAGCTCCACCTGTGAGGTTAAGTCAGATTAGTGTGATGTAATAATGCAAATTTGATGTATTCTTCCATGAAAAATATATGGGCTTATTGATGGTCTCAAAACACTGGGTAACACTCTACAATAAGGTTCCATTAGTTTTAACTTCACATGAACTAAGAATGAGGAATATAATTCTACAATGTTTATTAGTCTTTGTTAATGTTAGTTAATGAAAAAACAGTCGCCCATGGTTAGTTCATGTTAATTCACAGCATTAACTAATGTTAACTTTTGATTTTAATAATGCATTAATAAATGTTGAAATTAACATTAACTACGATTAATGCTGCAGAAGTATTGTTCTGCTATTTCCTGTACTCACGTGTAATTAACTAATAAAACCTTGTTGTAAGTGTTACCGTTAAATTGCACTCACTCTATTTTGTTAATGTGTGTGATTCTCAGGACCTTATTTGCTTAACATCAAGTAGGCACACCCAACACAGCACTTCCAACACCTGTAACTTCAGGTCATATTCATGTTGTTCTGTGCACGGTTGTTGTATTTTTAACCTTGCTCATGATTTTGAAGTGAAACAAGTTACACTATGTGCCCATGTTGGAATCTGTCTTTTCTAGCTTTTACAAAGTAACTTTGTGCCAAAACACCATTTACAACATCAACAATTCAATTCAAAATGCATTCAAACGTTTGGGCTCTGTAAGGTTTTTTAAAGTGCCCCTATTATGCCATTTCGAAAATTCCTTTCATGCAGTGTGTATTGTAGCTCTATGTGAATGTAAACAATCTGCAAAATTGTAAAGCCGAAAGTGCACAATACAGTAACGGTGTTATTTTCTCCCAAAGAAGATCGACTCGTGGAACAGCCTAAACGAGTCTGTCAGTATCTGAAATCCCACTTTCTACTTGACGGCCTAACATCACGGGGTAACACCTTTCCTCTGCCTCGCCTATTTTTGTGTTCCTGTAATTGTACGTGACTGACTGGGGTCTATCTCTAATTCTCGGGACATTTCACGCGGGAATTCACAAAACCTACTGCTCTTTGAAAGATGGCTCAGTACACCTTTATTTGGACCAAGTTGCTCCACTGTATACAACCTGTATTATTATAAAATAATGTTTATATTTTCTATCAGCTATCAAATATGGAACTATGGCCTGGGCAAATAGATTTTCCAACACGCGCTGTACGCGTCCACCAATCACAACCTGCCAATCAGAGCAGAGCACTGCTCCGGAAGGAGGAGTCTTAGAGGGACTGAATCTTAGAACTGCTTCAAACTATTTGTTTGAGAATCGTTGGAAAATGAGGTGATAGTAAATACATATTTTGAGAAAACAAAAGTGTTTTTTGACATTGCATGCATATGATCCTATTGTAGGAGACTCACAAAACAATATTTAAATATTTTTTGAAGGAGTCTTTATGCTACCAAGGCCTGCATTCATTAGATCAAAACTACATTAAAACACAGTAATCTGTGAAATATTATTACAATTACAATATTAACAAGTCATTATCTCTACGACTTAGGCAGACACTGCAGGTGATGGTCAAAAAAAAAACTAATAGTTACTCGCCTTACACAGCTGATTGATTAGCAGTGGAGAATTGCAAACATTTTTGTTATTGATTGTTTACTGAAATAAAATGTGTCAAGGATTGTTTAAGACATTTTGCTTAATAAAAATTAATGAATGCAGACTTATCCTAAAGTTTTGTATAGTTGTCAAAGCATAAGCCATATATGATTTCATTTGAACTGTCTAGTAGAGAGAGATATATCAGACATTTCCATCAAAAATAATTATTAATACATTTAATGGCAGGTGTGCATCTTTTTTGTGTCTGTCATTTAGATGTTGTCCACTTGATGGCAGCACATTTCTTTGTAGTAATTTACCACACCCTGTTTAATTGTTAAAGTACCCTTTTTTAGATTGTGTTTGACTGGTTTTCTGCTTTAAATTTAAAGATATGCTGAAAAATTCTGTCAGAACAGACATAAAATATAATGTTAGAAACAGGGTCGGTCAAAACATAATTGAAATATAGAGAACTTTGTCTTTTTTTTGTAAACTATGACGGTCTTATGTGCGTGTATGTTTCCTCAGGTTTGAGATTATCAGCAGTGTCTTATTCAGTGTTTCAGTGTTTATACTGATAATATGCCTGGCCAGGAGAAATAGAAAAATTAAAAATAACATTTCAAATCTTCGGTTTCATGTTTATACGTCTCTTCGGTTACTTCCATGCTATTTGTTTGTAATTTCATCAGCGTGTGTCGTGAAGAGTCTAATGACAACCCTGAGTCACAGCAGGCTGTATAATCAGTATATGACTTCCCACTGATAACCATTCATTTGCTGTATGGACACAAGCGTTATGATCTAAATTAGGAGTTTTGGACAGACCTCAGATTCTAGGCTCCTGCAATTTTGTGTTTCCTCAGTGATTCATTAGTTTTTATTATGCTAAATGTTCTAAATGTGTGTATGTTTGTCTTGAGCAGAAGGCAAGGGCGAAGGGGGTCACCTACGTCCGTGTGCTGGTGAAAGGACTCGGTCCAGGGCGCTTGGTGAGTAGCTTCCTAAGACCAAAGATTTACAGGAAAAAAAATCTCTGAAAAAATCCACAGTTCCTTGTAGATTAAATTACATTATCTGTGACAATTTCTGGTGAACTAAGAACTATGATATTACTTTTTATTGTGGCATTTTTCCATTTACCTATAATTTTTTTATCATTGCAATAAGACTTTCATATGACAGCTTATTTGTAACTGTGTGAAAACCAAAGTGAACCTGTGCACATTTGAATGCAAATGGGGCGTCTTGAATCTGTACAGCTGTCGGCATTCCTAATTTACCTCCACTCTCAAATGAGACAAACACTATGTTGCTGTTTTCTAATAAACTAGGCAGTGAATTTTGCAGTAAATACCAAAACATGTCACAGTCATGAAAGGTAGAAGAATGCAAATGCAAAATAGTAATAATTAAAATATTTGTAATTCAAGGGTCCAAGATTCTCTATATTGTTGTTCACCACGTATTCATGTGCACAATAGAGAAAAATGAGCAGAAAACATAGAAAATGCATAGAGGGAGCAGGCAACTATTTAATAAAATAAAGAAAATGTGTATATCTAATAATTAATACAAAAAAGAAGATAGTAATAACAACTACATTTTACATTTTCTAAAGAATATGACTGCTTGTGTGTTGTGAAAGTTGTTAGTTGTGTGTGTTGCAGAGGGGTTGCTTTGTGACTACTATGGTGTTCTGAGTGGGTTTTTTTTTTTTTTTTTTTGCTATGTCGTTTTGTGGTCAAAAGAGCCAACTTTTAAGTCGTTATGATATACAGATGCCACTACTATACCATTCAAAATTTTGAGGTCCGTAGGATTTTTTCTGTGTTTTTGAAAAGAAGTTGTTCTTATCCTCCCTCCCCACGATGCTTTATTCGTGATAAACGAGTCACACCAAATAGACGTAAGCTTATTACAAGTTAAAAAAGATAGTTTTCTTGTTTTAATAATTTTTTCAAATGTCATTTATTGGTCCTATCGAATGCTGCGCTTAAATTTTCACGCTCATTGCTCCTATCTATCAGTGTCACATGATCCGTCACTCGATACTTGAAGTATTGCTGATTTGGTGTAATTTTGAGTAATTTTTTGTGCAAATCATCTTTGAAAAGGTTCAAAAGAACAACATTTATTTCAAATAGAAAGCTTTTGTACTGTCGGTCTATACCAAATGATAGCCCTACTGTCATTTTTGATCAATTTAAGCTGAAAAGTATGAATTTCTTTCAAAATAGAAACCTTACTGACCTTAAACTTTTGAACAGTAGTGTAATCAGAATTTTTCTTTCCCACCCAGTTAATCATGTGCAACGGTGGAAAATCGTAATGTGCACACTTCTCACACTCATTAGAGCGGTTCTCGTTCGCAGCTTGAGTTGCACAGCATGTGCAAACATAGTAAACAGGTTCAGGTTGCAAACAAACAAAAGACTTGCTGACATTCTAGCAAAGTTAGTCTTACTACTGCTCCCCCACTTCTTCCCTGCATTATATTTGTGAGGTGTGCTTTAGTCACTTTTGTTAGCCTCGTATTGCGATTATGATTTGCAGCCAAAAAAGAATAAAAAATCTATTGTAGGGCCTATGCCATCTCTATTATTGAGGCTTAGAGAAGGACTTTTTTCACTTATATGGTCCATCCACCCAGAAGTCTTATGAGGTCATTCTGGTGCAACTTCACAAAACCAGCGAGGCGTGTGAAAAAAGCAAAAAGGTACTTATAAAAGCAGAGTGTAGAAATCAAAGAATAAAAAAGGAGTTATAGAAAATCAGTCCTTTATTGTGCCAACGCATTTCTGCACACAGGCCTTCATCAGGACTAAGCAATTACAAATTAAGAAAAAAAACACCTTAATGCAAACAAAGAGCAAGTTCAAACTTGCAACCAATCAATAAGGAAATTAAAAGAGATGGTTTGATATCGCGCGACCAATCAAAGACGCAACTCAAAGCAGGCCCATAAAACAAAAAACTTAACGCCGAAAACAAGCCAATAAACTCCATTGTAACCAGTATTTTGTACAGAATTAAATAAAAATTATTCATAATTTATGACACCACCCAAAACATATTTGCAACTGCGTAGGGAGGGACATCATGGTGGTGACGTTTGCACAGCCAGTCACATTTTCTTAGGAAAACATAAAAATCTAGTTGATTGTGTGATTTTAGGCCTCCTGCATTTCATCCAGTTTCTTTTCGTGATACTTTCAGTAGAATGGCAGCAGTGATTTTTTTATTATTCTCTGTATGTGCCTGTATGGTACGGCAACAGTTATGCGTGCTGACTATTCAATCAATACTCTGAAACTGACCGATGAGTTCTGTGGCCTGCATGCTCTTACTCTGAGCCGGGTGGGAGGACATTAAGGCTGGGTGAGAATCTAATGAGCCCCTCCAGAGCTGCAGGCAACAGGGGNTTCTTTTTGCCCCTCTCTCTTCTCGCTTTTTTGGTCTTTTGCCTTTTGCCTTTTTTTGCGGGTCTGACTTTTTGTGTCTAGCCTTTAGCCATGCGGCTTTTAGCTTTTCACTACTAGTCATGCTTCTTTAGATTGAGCGTGCTCTGGCTTAACGCCAAGCTCCTCCGAAACCATGAGGAGAAACGCCACCTGGTCTCGTCAAACTTTACATCTATTTCTCTTTCTTTAGTTTGTTTTATTTTCCGTTGAGTGTTTCGTGTTCTGAGTTAAGCCTAACGCCTCATCTTCCAGAAGAGTGCTGTCTACCCTTCAACTTCAGACCACAGCTCCGCGTCGCCAGCCAACGCCCAACCACTGGCGTCCCAAGACTGAACCTCCAGCCAATCAGCAACCTCGGGAAACCCCTTTCAGCAACCAGACAAGGAAGGGAACCCCGGACACAGAAACGCAAGTACTCCAGATACTAGCTGAACTGGTGCACTTAATATAAATTTTAACCTCATTGAGAAACTCAATGCGAGGTTTAATTAAGTGAATGATGGTTGTTCAGATCTATACAATGGCACATATTGCTGTAAACTTGGGATTTCACATTTTCATTCTCTTAAACTAATTATTTCCTCACTTTCTGCAACTTGTGTGAATGCGTGTGTTAGATTAGTTTATATGTCTTAGATTTATCCAATAAAGCCTTATTTATATTGAAAAGAGAAGTATCTTGTGTTTTGTGCTCACAAGTTAATGTCTTAATCTGCTGATCTTGTTACTATACTAATTAATAGTGTTTTCACAATATTTTGGATATAAATATCCATTGCAAAATTGATGTCATACGGCTCGTTCAATGAACCGCTGGCCGACTCAGTGATCATCCGTAAAACGGTGATTCTGTCCAAATTCCCTATAAAAATCATAATTAATTCCCTTTGAGCTAAATTGACCTGTTTCCCTTACATTTGTTTCTGGCCTTAAAGAAAAAGAGCTGCAAACGACATAATAATAAATACACCAACGATTTCTGGTTTTACATGAGACCATTCATGTCATCAGAGGTTTCACTTAGAAAAAAATAAATGTGTGGGAGATTCTAGTGTGTTTTCCTAATGCTGAGCACAGCTGAAGGCTTGTTCATAAAAAAATACAAATAAATCTATATATACATTCATATAAAACCAAGGACAAGTTGGGGAGAACTTCCATATTTTTATTACTTTTCTAAGCATTCAACAATTTTTGCACAATTTAACACTCATAATATTTCACCATGCTAGCTAAGACTATAGGTGACAATGTTAGATAGCAGTGAAGCCCATCTAGAGTATCAAGATGAATGATTATACAGAGCAGTTAAACATAAATAGATGTGAAGAATGGTACACTAAGAATAAAATAAGGTTACAATCCTACAACAGCTACTCTAAAAAGGTGCGAATGTATCACAAGCTACACCTTGTTGCTCTCATCTTCAAATCGAAAACATTGTTTATTCACATCAGATCAAGTACAGTATCTACTCTCCCTATGGTCTATATAGAAATGCTGGATTGTTCACTAGGTTAACAAAGAGAATTTCGAACAAAAAGGCTGAGCAGACAAATAGACCATTTTACAATCCTGCAGTAATTTCAGAGCATCTAAGCACTGTTGGTGTAAAGGTCCGTTCTGCTCTCCTGTTTTGGTTACGACTACTTCCACTGCCTCTAAAACTAAACAGAAGTCGAGTAATGCTTTAACCCTTTTAAGATGTTATTATTTCTTTGAATTCAGAAAAAAAGACTAAACACTCACTTCACACTTCACAGACTAGTGAATAATATATGTTCATTCAATGCCCAATACACCATCCTTTAAAATTAAGCTTCCATTTGGGACTAATAAAGGTTTTGTGATGCCAACATTTTTTTTTAATCTCTAGTTCTTCAGAAAACCATCTATACTGGTGCTTTAAAGATGCCAGAAACCATTATGCTAATATGAATAAATTTTCCATCATTCCTTCCTTTATTTCTATTCATTTCATTCCTCACAACTCAAGAACACTATACAAGCAAACTGATTCTTCATAAGAAAAATGTTATTTGAAGGTACTGCAAAGAATCATTAAGAAACCTTTTTTTTCTTTAGAGTGAAGAGCAATAAATAATGCATACATTGTGACACTAAAGTATTTTTCTTCTATTGAAGTCCTGGTTTCAGATGGAACTAAGAATGAGAAGTGCACTTTAACACTGAAACCACTTCCTTGCAAATGACTCACACAATATATGCCATGATGACAGTGTATCGTTATGTGTGTGTGTGTGTGTGTGTGTGTGTGTGTGTGTGTGTGTGTGTGTGTGTGTGTGTGCGTGCGTTTTTGTGACAAATGAGGACATACATTTGTATAATGACAAAGGTATGACATAGGTATTACAAGTAGAAGGTGACTTTTCAGGACACTACCCCATGTCCCCACTTTTCAAAACGCTTATAAATCACACAGAATGCAGTGTATTGAAAATCTGAAATAGCACAAAGTTTCCTGTAAGCGGTAGGTTTAGGGGTAGGGTTGGTACAGTATAAAAACCATTACGCCTATGGGATGTCCCCACTTTTCACAAAAACAAACCTGTGTGTGTGTGTGTGCACACGCATTTGTTGTGTGTTATAAACACTGCAGTGCAATTACACAGAAAAATATTGTGGTTCTGTCACTCCTTTGGCAGATATTTCTGGCGGTGTTCCACACTAACCTAGTCTAGAAAGACGAGAATCGAAATTGACATGACAAGGATTCACTGTGACTTTATAGTATGTGGGCTTTAAATGTGGAAAAGGTGTTCTATGGGAATTTGCATCCAAATTGCTGTCAGACAGACATGTGATCCATTTCTCATAAACTTTTTTCTACTAAGAAAAAAATTACAGAAGTAAAAATAATACTATTGACCATTACAAAACAAATCATTTTAGTGTAAAAATCAACGAGGTTAGTTTTTGTTGGCAATATTTGTTCAAATGAGTAATGTTCGAATGACAAACTAATATTTCATACTCATTGCTGCTGTCATTTGGATGTCTTGATTGTGGGTTCGTTGTGGTTCAGCCAATGCAGTTGGGCCTGTGGGTGGAGAGGGTGAACGTGATTTCACCAAGTACAACATGTTTCTGGAACAACATTCCAATCAACCAATCAGAACTGAGGGATACATTTTCAGGAAATGTCAGTTTTAGGCTTACAATCAGGGGGTTAGGTGCTTCTACACCCTTGTTATTCACCTATCATGTCCCTCTGATTTTAGGAATAAATCATGGGTAGGGTTAGGTTTAGGGGTAGGGATTTGGTTAGGTCTATATTTTAGGACAGTAATGTTGATACAGGAACATGTCTTACTTGGCAAAATCATGGCGACCCGGGTGGAGAGACACCTCCAGACTGAAGATGTGGGATTAAAGTGAATTATCAAACCTAATCTATGATGTGGGCTGGTTCAGAGTAAATCCAGATTTTAGGCAGGCCGTGCTATCGATTAGCTCATATTGAGCCAGATGGCCTCTCTCGCTCTAATCCAGGACTTGTTCAATTGTGGAAGGGGAATTAAAGGATTATCGGAGCACAATGTAGCATTGCTTTTCTTATTAAAATAAATGGCTCTGGCCTTTTTCAGTCTGAGACACATTTAATAATCCATTTTAATCACCCAAGTTGGAGAGAGGAATTGTTAAGGCTAGCTGTGTGTTCATCTGTCTAATGTTTAGTTTAGGAGGTTGTAATACATTTATTTAGTCAGTTGATCCTGATGACAATACAATGAAAAAAAAATCAGCACACTTAAACTTGAAAACTTGAGTTTAATTGTTACCTACAGCACACAAAGTGTTTTTTTTTTGTTTGTTTGCTTGTTTTCTCCATGATTTGACTATTTGCCTTATTTGCCTAATGTTTTCCAGGAAAGTCCATATATCAGGATTATAGGAAAATGCTTATGGCAAGAGTCCTGGAATAGCTCCATTGAAAAAATATTTTGAACCAACAGAGAAGCCAAATAAATTCAAGTATTCAATTATACATTAGGACTTCAATACTGGTAAGAGTAAAAAAAAAAAAGAGCTTTGAAAAATCACCACATAACTGTGGAGTGCCAATGACAACAGCACAAGTAAAAGCAGCAAACAATAAAACAATAATTAATCTGTATAATGAATTAGGAGAAGTATTGTATAAAACCATGGGTCGTCACTGGAAGCTGAAATCATTAGACTACCACTGACTAACTTTGGCCACGTTATGCGGGCAAACTTGCTAGAGAAGTCAGTAATGTGGGGAATGGTCGATCAGAAGAAGGGGAGGGCCAGGGGTGTGGCCACTGCGGGGAAAAGGGGGACAGAGTGCATAGGGCAGGGTGAAGAGGAGCGCCCCCCCCCCCCCCCCCCCCATTTTGTGATCATGACCCCCACCAAGGTGATTTTTAGGGGGGCCCCATAGCAAAATCAGTGCAATGGACCCAGAATTCCTAGCGACGCCACTGGGAGGAAAAAGAACTTGCTTGACCCAAATAGATACTAATATGAACATTAAACAGTTGAAAGAAGCAGTGCTCGACAGGAAAGCATGAAAAATATTACTCCATAAGGTCGCCGAGAGTCAGATACAACTGAATGGATAGATCATCATAATTACTTAATTTGCAATGCATGTTGTGAACTCAAGCAGGCCTACAGCATCTATTACAACTGTGTGGTCTGATCAGTCCTCTGCTGGTGCCTTATATGTATATTAAATAAAAGACTTCAATCGTTCTCATGTTGAACATGTGAAAATGAGTGTAAAATCGCAAATTCTATTTCTCAGAACAATTTCCCTTTTACACAGCAAACTGCAATGCCAAAGTACCAACTTATTGTGTTAAGTTCATTACATTTAATCCAACCACTCTGAATTTACTTCAATCAAGTTAGAAAAAAACTTGAAGAGTATAGTGACGAAGTCAAATGGACTGAAACAAACATGTATAACATGACTTGTCACTATCATTTTTGACATTCATACCTGATGTTATGACATTCAACTTTTATAGTAAAGCATTAAGCATTGCTCTAAAGCATTACTGAAATGATGGCATCACCAAGGTACAGTATTCAGTTCCTTGCTTTTTACTCTTTACCAGCCAAAGAAAACTGCCCATGATTCCATCATTCTCTGTAAAAACCTTTTGACATTATAAAGGCAAATTCATGCTGTTGGCAATAGATAATATAGGCTATGTAGGATAGTAGGCTATGCATAAGCCTATATCCCAAATAAGAATAAACACTACCCATTCATTCCTGCACCTCAAGATGTTTAAATTGCATTATTCAATCCACATTAGAACAAAGGCAGTCACCCGATCTGTGCGACCCGAGGGTAAACTATCTGATTACCCTATGACATATCGCATATCTCTCACTGCACATCTAACAGTGTGTGTGTGTTTACCATGTCTTAAATATTGCTTGCCAGTACTTTACATGTTATCAACAAGTGTGCGTATTATACTCTGCAACGTAATACTCAGATCACAAGATGTTAAAGGGAATATCGCACAGCCCAAAATATAATTGGCCTTCACTGCTACAGTATAGGCCTACTTTTTTTTTACGTTTCTGCTGTATGTAAATCTATAATGTCACACATTACGTACTGGACGTGCTCAAGCTGCGTACTGTTGCTATTACCTCCTCAGACGAAAGCAACTTGTGATAAGTGATAATCTATGCACTCGATAACCCCTAAACTTTTGTGCATCCTGAAACGTTGTGTATCAAGCTGTATGTCAAATATAATACGTGGGCCACAACCTTTTGTTTTGACTTAGGCTACTTTTAGGAGGCCTTAATTAGCGGGTCAATATATTCCATATAGCTGGTTGGTTTCTGGCTCAACTGTGAGGGCCCGCCCAATCGATTCAAATGTCAAGCTTTATCGAAGCTTCCGCAGTCAGGTAGTATTTTAACACATCCGATGATTTGGATGCCATGAATTCTATAACCGTATTATTGAAGTGTTGTAGCTGTTATCTTCATTTCTCATGGCAGAGCGGGTTAATTAATCAAATGCTTCTTAAATTGGCCTGCTATATTTAGCCTATATGATAGTCTAAAAAGCCTAAAGACCAGCGTAGACATGAAGAGACTTGTTCGTATTCATCTCTTTCAGGTCAGGCAGAGAATTAACGAGAATTAAAAAAAATTATAATTTCATCTGAGTTCATCTCATCTCCAAACGCGTGACTCCATTTCCCTTTCATTTCTGCCATCAGTTTAATCCGCCCGTATGAATTCATGGATAAAACCCCATGGATTTACGGCGACATAGCCTACACTAAAGGTTAATCAAATAAATAGCAACTCGCATTTTGCCGAAAATGAATCACTTTTAATTCAAAATAATCTTAATTGATTTGACAAGAACACGACGGGTTGTTCATCCCTCAAAGCGTGTCTTGTCTTAATAAATAGCTTTTTGAAAACGGGGAAGCGATTGATAAATAGCAATAATATGCGAATAAAATTATGGCTTTATCAGCCCCGCACAGCGAAGAGTGCAGAAAGCGAAACAGGGAATATTGTATGAGCATGTGTGATCCACAACTGTACTTTACACACTCTAAAAGTATTGCAGCGGAAAAAAACTTCACCGACGTCGCCAAACGACAACTTTGAATTTAATTCATTAAATCAGGTCCAGGTGCAGCGAAAGAAACGAAAACTGGATGCGTAACCAGTGCGGTTTTATTTTTTCCTTCTTCAAAGATTTTGCATGGCAGTTTTAACACACCTTAACCCGCCATGTTGAAAGTGGATCTGACACATGAGGAACGAGGATCTCGGCGCATATTCTGCGCACCTGAATCACGTACACCGACCGGTTCGTGGCGTTCAAAAACCTTTACACCGCACGAAAATGTAAACTTAAGTGTTGATATTTACGCCTGAACGTTGTGTCCTTTGAAAACGAAAGGAGGTCAAATGGCAGTTTGAAGATAAAGTCATATAGTAACAGAGCGAGAGTCGCTTTGAGGAAGAGCACGGCACCAAAATATCGCTTGTTACATAAACGTTATTTTTCAGCGACATTTCCAGCGCGCGTCTCTTTGGATCGTAAATATATTTATCGGCAGAATCGAAAGTGCGGTCCCTCGACGTTCGTGTTATGTATAAATAAGGTTACTTTATTTTTCGGACCGTTTTGTCAACTCCTACGCAGACGCTTCTGTATATTTCTGACTGTTACGAACAACCTCCAAATGTTTTTAACGAGGAAAAAGCGCCTGTACGCGGAAATTCGCGCAAAGAAGCACGAGTCCGTGTCAGTCACGATCACTATTATAGAATGAAGTTCATGCTGATAATGTAGTTTTTACCTTATGCGAGTTTTTGCCGTCTATCAGAATTGAGTGATCCGGTGTTCTGGTTGAAGCAGGAGCGGTGTGTGTATGTGTGTGTCCAATATGGCATCATCCTGCATCTGCGCATGTCTCAACATCTACAGATTATTTTCAAGCCGACTCCTTCATTGACCTTTACAGTTGCAAAATTTGTTCAGTCCATTATAAATAGAAATGGGCCCGAGCCTCCGCCTCCCTCGTGTGGGGAAACTCGTGGCTGTGTCTTAAAACCTTGCGAGCCGCCTGCATGGACAGTAATTGGGCATTCATAAGCGCGTGCAGCATTTTTGGGCATCATTGACGCATGCATCGTTTTTGAGCGCTTTCGACATTTTGATGGCCAAAACTGCAGGGCAGGAACACGGTGAAAATGCTCATAAAATGCTCTCTATGTAGGTAACTCACTAGGTTTTGATACACAGACAGTGTAAACAAGAGGGGGCTGCTGTTGCAACCTAACCTACCTATCATCTATTCGATTATTTCTTCACTCTTATACGCAAAAACCATTTGACCGTTTTACATTTGGAGTATCGTTTTACTTCCATGTTTGTAAGTATAATTCAAAGTGATGTTTTATATTAAAACTAAAAACAGAAAAAAGGAACATTTTCATAGAATTTCATTTAGTCGTTTTTTCCCCTTTTAAAGTACAGGGGGAGAAGAGTTAAGGTCATGTTTTCAGTTTAAAGTCATTATTTAGAGTCATGATAGTAATCATCAAAACAAAATAAAGTAAATATAACTTTCATTTACAAAACTATGACTATTATATGTATATGACAATGTAAGCTACATTGTTAAAACGTTATAACAATATTAATGGTCTATTTCTACCTCATCTTAAAATGTGAGTTGTGTAATAATTTTTCACTTGAATTTACTTGAAGCCATTAATTTAGAAGCCGTTATGTTACCTGGCAAATATATATTTTACAGTGTACATTCATCACAGCTTTATGTAATAAATATTACAGTGTATCTAACTGCAAATTAAAGTGTTAAATTATTTTCACTTTTCGAAATTGCAATCCTATTTCAGATTTACAAATTCAGTGCTCATCTTGTCCTCCATTGCCATCCTGTGGTAACAGTATTCATTGCTGTACTGAATTTAAATTGACATCAATCTGATACTTTACAGTATACAGCTCACTGTAAAGTACTACTCCTCCAGAGCAAAGAAAAAAAAAGATTTCTCTGAAATGTTCTCATTAGCATCAGTGCCGAAGTAAGTTTATCGGGAAACTCCCATCAACACTCTAAACCACTCACACATTCAGGTCACATGTGCACAAACAAGGTGAAATTCCTTGTCCAGCAACAGCCAAAAAGAAAAAAATAAGCGCAGGCTTCCACTTAGTGATGTAACAGTAACAGATGGTTCATGCCTTGAGCTTAATCTACAAGAGGAGACTGTGACAAGCACGTCCAGGGACAGATTACCACTGCTGGAGCAGCAACCTTGCGAGAGGAGATAGACAATGTGTGTCTATACTTTATCCTCTTCATGCTGTGGCATAGTACTGAAAGTTTTGCCTAGGGAAATTAGCTCTGGACATTATCTGGTAGCTCATAATTTGGTATACAGGCCTTCAGAAAAGTATTCCATAGCACATTATAGACCGAATTTACAACGATTTTCAAAATGTCAGGTTCCAGATTTTTAACTACACTGTAAAAATGTGCAGTGTTACCTGACAAGTCCCTTAAAATGATTTTTTTATCTGTGTAACTTGATCAGTTTTGGTTGGTTAACAGTTAATTTAGACGTTACCATGAAACACATTTAAAGGTTACCTGACAACATTTTTCTATGTATGTTTGTAGCCATTTTACTTTGATGTATTTTATATGATCACCCCCATTAAAATCAGTATTTAGTAGTTTTCAGTTTCCATGTCCTGTCTACAAGGTGGTAGACAGGACACATCATTAATACAACAAAGGCAGCTATTATTATACACACAGTCTATTTTTTTCATGTTTGAGCACTTCTCTGACCGTAGGCTACAACTGGATACCAGTAGTCTCCGTGGAGGGAGGAATCACTCCCATAATGCAATGAGGGTATGTGCCTACTGTTAGTCATGAGACACATGGGTTGTAAGCAATATATGTGCATATGTATTTCATAATGTACATACACTAGAAAAGGTATCAGTTTCTACAAAAATAATGCAGCACAACTATTTCCAACATTTATTATAGTAATAAACCACCAAATAAGCATTTCGATTTCTGAAGGATCATGTGACTCTGAAGACTGGAGTATTGGCTGCTGAAAATTCAGCTTTGCATCACATGAATAAATTACATTTAAAAAAAAAATATATTAAAAAAACAGCTATTTAAAATTGTAATTGCAGTTCTGTCTGTGTTTGTTATGTTGACTAGTTTGAAGTCTTGTGCCTTCAGTTCCTATTTCCCTCTTATTAATTACCCCTTTGTGTATAAGCTCTAGTGTTTCCTGTGGTTATGTTCATGTCATGTCCATTTGTGTTGTTGGCTTGCTCAGGTTTGTTCATTTGTTCCTTGGATTTCTGTTTCTTGTATTTTGTTATTTTCTTTAATAAATTATGATCTGCAATCAGATCCTGCTTTTTCTTGTTCCTGGGTTACCAAACGTTACAGAAGACTTGACCACTAGCCATGGATCCAGCACTGGTGGTCTCAGTGCTCCCTAACTTGTGGTTCTATCTCTCCCTAATCTGGCAGTTGTCCCAACTTCCCCTAGCTTGATGGTGCCAGCACTCCCTAGACCAGTGGTCCCAAGTCTGGTGATCTCAGTGCCATGGTGGTCTCTGCTTCAGTGGTCCCGGAGGTTCCAAGCCTGGCAGTCCTTGCTCTGGTGGTCCCAGAGCTGCTATTATTGTCATCTTTTTCTTTATATTCTTGTACCCCTTATTAGTTCCTTATTATTTCCTCATTGTTTCCACTTGTGTCTTGTTATCCTTGTTACCCCTGTGCATAAGCTTTAGTGTTTCCTGTGGTTATGGCCAGGTGTTGTCTCTCTGTGTATGTTTTGTTGGCTTGCTCAGTTTTGTTCTTTGTGTCCGGGATTTCTGTCCCTTGTATTTCATAATGCTATTTTAAAAATCATAAACAGCAATTGGATCCTGCTCTTATGTGTCTATGAGTTGCCAAATGTTACAGTAATAACATTTCACTGTTTTTTACTGTATTTTTGATCAAATAAATGTAGCCTGGGTGAGCATAAGATACTTTTTAATGGTAGTGTAAATACATACTTAAAACGTGTATAATGAATGCAAAATAAACAGACACACCTATACAGCAAGCTACATTGAACAAAGCTTGACAAGAGTTCAAAATAAAAGGCATGACATAAGGACCTGACTTCAAAACTGAAAAAAAAAAAAAAAAAACCCAAAAAAAACAAACTACATCTGCTGTTATAAAACAGCTCCTAAATATAGTAGTCAACCATAGTGAAAAACATGCCACACAATATCTGTTGAACAAATGGTTTACATAGTCAATGTTATTGATTGTAAACTTGTGCGATTTCCTACTGATTTACCATGGTATCATTTTTATAAGCAATAAACCAAATACAGTTTGTAGTTGCTGATTAATGCACCTCATTGTGCTTATATGTCCTACACTCTAAAAAATGCTGGGTTAAATACAACCCAGTGCTGGGTAAAATAGGGAAAACCCTGGGCTGTTGGGCTGTTTTGACCCATCATTTTGTGTTAAAGGTTTACCCCAACCCCTTCTTGTAGTTAACCCTACCACTGGGTCAAAACAACCCAATTGCTAGGTTTGTCACTATTTTACCCAGCACTGGGTTGTATTTAACCCAGCATTTTTTAGAGTGTATAAAACACTCTCTTTTTTTCTCTTTAAAGTCGAATGTAATTTCTTCTGTTTGACACGTTGCAGCTGGCTCCTAGTTCCGGCTCATTGTTGCATTGCATGACTTAATGTCTTCAGAGTTATGGATCATTGAAGCTGAAAAAGCCAAGCAGTCCCACCCCATTACACTCCTTTTACTGTGTGTCACGGCTGAGAAGTGGCTTAAAAAAGGCTGAGCAACACTCACTTAGTGCTCTGTGATAACTTCTGATAAACAACTGTATTTTTCAGTGTTTTTTTGAATGGTTTATTTTTTTTATAAGGTCCAAGAGCTCAGCAGATTCATCACACAAGTACACTAACATACATTGGAACTGATTAGAACAATCGATTTCCCTATTCCAAGAGGTCCATCAATAACTTCTATTTTTTTAACTTTGGTTTTTAAATACTCAGTTTGGTGATTTATTTTCTTTTTTTATTACAATAATGAGAAATAATAAAGACTAGACACCTTTTTCTCATATTCTCAGATAAGTTTACTTTTGAAACGGATGTAATGACCCGCTAACCTGGCATAAGCCCCCAGGGTAAACCCCTATAGCTGTCATACTATTTTTTTGGTTTTTTTTATTCAAAATATTTTGCAGAAGATAAATACATCTAATTGTACTCTATATACATATAATATATTTCCAAAAATAATAATAATAAAAAAGTAGTTTGACCTGGTGAGTGCATTCACATCAGCACATGAGTGTTTGGGGGACAAAGGGCTGCAGGAGATTTCAGCAGCAGGAGGTGACGTCTGCAAGCCGCTTTCCCCCTTGTTGACTCAAGAATACGAAAGAAAGAAAGAAGGAAAGAAAGTGGCCTGAGAGAAATGCGCTATATTATGCCACATCGCTCAATTTCAACACGACTTCAACAGCTCCAGTGTTGTATATGCGGTCTCTCGGTTCATCGGTCTGTCGTACAAATGTCTTCGTCTTCTGGCCAGGGAAGTTAACCCGGAAAATCGGGTTTAAGGTCGTTTGCGGCAGGATCTTATGACTTCCTTTTCTTTGGATTGCTACAACGTAAACATGGGGGGGGAGGGGGGGGGGAGGGGGGGGGGGGGGGGGGGGGGGGGGGGGGGGGGGGGGGGGGGGGGGGGGGGGGGGGGGGGGGGGGGGGGGGGGGGGGGGGGGGGGGGGGGGGGGGGGGGAGGGGGGGGGGGGGGGGGGGGGGGGGGGGGGGGGGGGGGGGGGGGGGGAGGGGGGGGGGGGGGGGGGGGGGGGTGGGGGGGGGGGGGGGGGGGGGGGGGAGGGGGGGGGGGGGGGGGGGGGGGGGGGGGGGGGGGGGGGGGGGGGGGGGGGGGGGGGGGGGGGGGGGGGGGGGGGGGGGGGGGGGGGGGGGGGGGGGGGGGGGGGGGGGGGGGGGGGGGGGGGGGGGGGGGGGGGGGGGGGGGGGGGGGGGGGGGGGGGGGGGGGGGGGGGGGGGGGGGGGGGGGGGGGGGGGGGGGGGGGGGGGGGGGGGGGGGGGGGGGGGGGGGGGGGGGGGGGGGGGGGGGGGGGGGGGGGGGGGGGGGGGGGGGGGGGGGGGGGGGGGGGGGGGGGGGGGGGGGGGGGGGGGGGGGGGGGGGAGGGGGGGGGGGGGGGGGGGGGGGGGGGGGGGGGGGGGGGGGGGGGGGGGGGGGGGGGGGGGGGGGGGGGGGGGGGGGGGGGGGGGGGGGGGGGGGGGGGGGGGGGGGGGGGGGGGGGGGAGGGGGGGGGGGGGGGGGGGGGGGGGGGGGGGGGGGGGGGGGGGGGGGGGGGGGGGGGGGGGGGGGGGGGGGGGGGGGGGGGGGGGGAGGGGGGGAGGGGGGGGGCGGGGGGGGGGGGGGGGGGGGGGGGAGGGGGGGGGGGGGGGGGGGGGGGGGGGGGGGGGGGGGGGGGGGGGGGGGGGGGGGGGGGGGGGGGGGGGGGGGGGGGGGGGGGGGGGGGGGGGGGGGGGGGGGGGGGGGGGGGGGGGGGGGGGGGGGGGGGGGGGGGGGGGGGGGGGGGGGGGGGGGGGGGGGGGGGCGGAGGGGGGGGGGGGGGGGGGGGGGGGGGGGGGGCGGGGGGGGGGGGGGGGGGGGGAGGAAGAAGGGGCGAACAGCCTGGGCGAGGGGGGGGAAAAACAAAAAGAGACGAGAGGAAAGGGGAAAAAAGGACGCGAAGGAAGCGAGAAGGGAAAGAATGAAAAAAAAGAAACGAGAGGGAGAAGAGGGGGGGGGGGGGGGGGGGGGGGGGGGGGGGGGGGGGGGGGAGGGGGGGGGGGGGGGGGGGGGGGGGGGGGGGGGGGGGGGGGGGGGGGGGGGGGGGGGGGGGGGGGGGGGGGGGGGGGGGGGGGGACATGTGGTGTTTTTGGAAGAGTAGCAGTAATATGAGTTATCTGGTGAGTCCGGAGTATCAGGGTTGCGTGGACGGATCACTGATGGATGGATTCAGTGTTTTTATTCAGGGTCTGTTGGCTGTTCTGGCTTTCAGCACTTTAATGTGTAAGTTTATTTCCCTTTTTAAACCAAACCGCAAATGAAACGATGTTTATGTGTGATGTGAACGTGTTTTCCCGATTACGGATATGATGTGGCACGTGGCTTGGTGTTTGTTTGTTTACAGTCTTAGCTTTTGTAGTATATTGAGGTACTATGGCACAGTGATGTGTGAAACGGTGCTTTGAATTTATACTTGGTATCGGTACTAAATGATTAGCATATTTATATACCATGGTATTTACATGGTACTCCAAAAATAAATAAGTACAAACAATAGTTTATTTAATGAGCATATATGAAACCTACATAAGTGCTTTCAGACCATGTTTACTGTCTGGTGTACACTGTAAAGTTCATGACAACTGTAGTAGTTACTTGCACTTGACCCTTAAAATGACATTTGTTGATGTACTTAGGTTTCATTTGTCATAATATTTAAACAAAAACGGATACATATTTAGAGACTGATCACAGAAAGCAGTATCTGGCGATACGATCACCGATACCGATCTTTTTAAAGCCTTATTTTTTATCATGTGGAATTATTTATAGTAAGACTCCAATCTAGATTTTTAGACATTTATTCAGGGCCTGCATTTCATTTTTGAAAATTGGGGGGAATTTCCCCTCTTACAGGTGACTCTTGTGAGAGGAGATTTTTTTTTTAATTTGAGGGGTGGAGGGTGGCATTTTTTAGAGATTTTTCAAAAATATATAATTATCTCAGCTAAATGTTTGATCATGCAGTGCATTATTGTTTTCATTTATGAGTCATTTTGTTTGGCACCAATAGCTTACACACAGCACAACGCAAAAATATTAAAACTACTTTTCTAGTTATCCCACACATTCTAAAATTAAAAACTTCCACGGACAGAACACTCACTCTCCGATGTCTTTTGCATTGGGAAATCTTTATTACAAGCCATCCGGCGGTTCATAAAGACTTTGTTTTTCTACCTCTACTCTGCCATCGATTATTGCCTTGTTTATCTAAAAGTGCTCTTTTCCTTTAAACCTAGCCAGCAAGCCATATGTGTTGACTGTGAAACACAGCAAACTTTAAATATTGCATTTATGGTGTGATTAACTACTTTTTTCGTTTTCAATATTTCACAGCAACATGCGCTGTCACTAATTCATCAGCGCTGTGCAGCAAACTCGGTGTGAAACAATCCTGCGCTGCTGCAGATGCAACCACCGCGCGTGGTACCACTGCCGTACCGCACCCGTGTTGCAGTGGAATGCTTTAAATTCCCGTTAACATGAGCTTTGACAAAATATGCACCATACGCACATTCAAATTGAGAATTGTTAACCTGGCTTTATGGTGTGTGCTCTTGAGTGTTCATGAGCGCATCTCGTCAGGAGAGGACCGCTGTCCCGACGTGAATGGTTTTAAAGGGGTCATTATGATGCGATGTGTCAATTTTCCCTTTCCTCTTTGGAGTGTTACAAGTTACAAGCCTTGGTGCCTAAAGAAGATCTGTAATTTCAAAGACAAGTCTCAAAATCCAAAGAGATATTACTTAAAGTTCAGATCACCACGCCATACCTATACGTCTCGTTCTAACACTCCCCCTACATTTTCTACTTCACGAATGTGGCAGATTTGCATAACGCCGCCAAATGTTCACGCAAAGAAAGAAGTTGTAACTTTATTCTCGCTGTAGTATTGTTGTTGCCCGCCACCATGTCGTGAAGGCGCTGTGTGTTTTCGTTGTGAAAGTGAAACTACTTTGTTGGTCTTCCAAAAGAGGACAATATCACTTCGTCATGCCTAGAGCTGATCCGTGCTGACGCTGAGGGAATACATCATCTTAGTGCTGTGGATCGCCGGATCGGCTTCACCGTGGACGAAGCGGAGTCCAGAACGGAGTCGTCACATGTGGTTTTCCGCAAGCCGCTTCCGCCTTCTCCATCGCTCACTCAAGCCGGCCTCCGCTCACTCTAGCCCACCGTGTGTTTCATTGTGAAAGCGAAACTACTTTGTTTGGCCTTCCAAAAGAGGACACGTAGAAATCAATGGTTAAGTTTTATTTACATCACTGTTCCAGAACAGTTTAACCCAATATTCAGATGTGTCCAGCGCATTTAATTGAGGACTGTTTCCTGATCCTGGTAGAGTAGAATACAATCCCGGCTGTTCTGACTCACAGACTGTAAGTACGTTTTTTTATATTTAAAGAATGTTCCACTGATGATTCAAACGCGAGTTTTGGGCAGTTTAGAGTAGCGCTTGTTGTTTGTCATTTTTCTGATTACAAATGCAGACATGGTTTTGTGTTTATGGAGCGCGATGCAACGCGTAAAAATACAGTATAAGCCATTATAATCCGTAATTATGTCCCCACTGTATGCAACAAATGCCTCGTTTATTATAGGTTTTAATGTTTTTGTCTCGTCACTTCGGCCGTCACTCCGGCCGACAGTGCATCACAATATGGGAAGTACGTAACATTTTTCCGTCACACGCTTGAGGTATTCAGTTAATCACAATGCACTGGATAGCTGGCCAATCAGAGCACACCTCGCTTTTCAGACCGATGAGCTTTGTAAAAATGTACGCGTTTCAGAAAGGCGGGGCATAGAGGAGAAATATGTATGTGGATATACATACATACAGTATGTGGAAAATAATGTGTTTTTTAAACCTTAAACCGCATAAACACATTTCATTACACCAAATAATGTAACTTGGTAGCCGATCAATCGGATCACACCCCTATGTATATAAACAGTGAAAACAATAAAAATTGAAAAACAAATTGACAAGAAATATTTACAGTACAAAGAAATGGTGGTTGTTTTAGTTGTAATCTTTTTTTTCTGGTGCTTTTCATGCTTTTCATGCTCATTGTGTGCTAATTCAAGGTCTGAAGTGTTTAAGCTTCAAGCAATAAAGAAACGTAATTACTTTTTATCAGTAACACGGCACATTATAATTATAATATCATTCAGTGACCTAAATAAACAAAACCTAGACAGCATACACACAAATCTAGACACATAGCATACACACAAATGTGGGCCCTATGAAATGTTTTTTTTCACTCAATCAAACCACATTTCAGTCCCCATCTCATTCATCATTATTTTCATTTCAAATGAGGAACAGGACATTTAGACTCTTTTTGACCTGATGACTAGCATCTGGTATTACAGTCACCTGGTAAAATCGTATTTGCCGTTCAAATGGTGATGGAAAACAGGGAAATATTTGGGTATTTTAAAATGGTGATTTCTAGAGCTGGAAAAGTAATGGAAAATATTGCTGCAAGCAGCAATTACGGGGCCAAGCACTACAGAAGCAAGCATCAGACCAACTTCAAAAATGAGTAATTGAAGCCATTTTTGATGATTTTGGTTAAAATGGCTGAAATCATAAATACAACCTCTAGTAATATGATTTAATGGCTTATCACGTTTGAACAATAGGTGGTGCTGTTGTTAAATCGATGTGATGTGTTCTGTGTGAGTTGACAATGGCACACACAAAGTTTGGTGTCAATGTCAAAGCTTTGCAAAGATACAGCCTCAAACGTAGTTTGGCATCATGCCTCAAATTTGTTGCGGCACTATGCATAAACGGTTTTGTCTATCAACACGAAATGCATAACTTTTTGTCAGCACAGTCTGAAGATGATATGATTCAAATTTGGTGAAAATGTGACCAACAGTCTAGGAGCAGTTTGAAAAAGTAGGTTTTCAACATAAATCAAAATGGCGGACAGGAAGCTCGGACAACTATGGCAAAATTCATATCTATGTTCTCGGCAAGACCCAAGGAATATTTTGACCAGTTCCATTCCAATAGGCTCATTTGATCAAAAGTTATTAGCATTTTTGGAAATTTCATAATAATAAATCAATGGTTTATTACTCTTGACTTGGTGGCGCTGTGACCAAATTGATATGGCATGGTCAGTGTGACGTGACAATGGCACATAAAAAGTTTGGTGTCAATATGTCAAAGCTTTGCAGAGATACAGCCTCAGATGCAGTTTGGCATCATTCCAGCAAATTCGTTGATGCGTTAAATGATAACCATTCTGTATATCGGCACGAAATCCATAAAATTTTGACAGCATGGTCTGACAATGATCTGTGTAAAATTTGGTGAAAATCGGACCAATGGTCTAGGAGGAGTTCGAAAAAGTAGTTTTACAACATAAATCAAAATGGCGGACAGGAAGTTTGACCAACTATGGCATAATTGGTATCTATGTTCTCGGCATGATCCAAGGAATCTATCATGATCAATCTCATTACTCATATATTACTCATATAGGCTTATTGAAACGAAAGTTATTAGCATTTTTGTAAACTTCATTATAACTGCCCTGGGACTTTGATTTTGAGTACTGTCAGGGCATGGTGCTAAAGACACATATCGAGTTTCGTAACGATATGCCAGTGCATTCGTAAAACATAGCATTTTACGACAAAATTCAAATTGGCCGAAGCAAAAAATGGCTGACATGGGAAAATTGGGTATGGTTCGACTCGGCATGCTGCACCAAATCTAAAGAGATCAGTTTTGTGAATTTAGGTCAAACCATTCATAAGTTATAAGCAAAAATCCTCCTCACCACTCGGTGGTGCAGCGCCGAAACTGTGTAGGTTGCCTCAAATCATGGCTGTTTTAACAACACCAAGTTTGGTCTCAATACGCCAAACCGTTGAGGAGATATAGCCTCACGTTAATTTTTACATTGCCTTCGCTAAATTCGGCTCGCAACCTTTCTTTAGAAGCAGTTTATTGCCTAATCAACTTGAATTCCATAACTTTTTGCCAGCATGCGGTCTGAAGATGATCTGAGCCAATTTTGGTGAAAATCAAGACACACCCGTCTATGGATTAGCTTGGATGAGAAAAAGTCGGTTTTTCGAACGATTAGAAATAGCAAAAACTAGACCTTTCCCCGATTTATTTTAAATTTTTTTCTAGATGATATTATGTCTTTTCTTTTTTTACTTCTAGTCTAGACCTTATTGTGTCAAAAGGTTTTAATATAGCATAAACATGAGTGAAATTTTGGACAAGTGGTGGCACTAGAGAGTTTGAGTTAGAGACACTAAATTTGCTGTGGTTAATGATCTGCCAGTACAAGTCCTCTACATTGTGCCTCACCCTTTTCCCAACTTTCTAACCCCAAACCGTCTTTTTCTATGGCCTGCCATAGACTTCAGACGAGCGTCACAAGACAGAAGGAACATAAACTAACTGAGGTTTTCATTCAAATAAGTGCCCCTACGCACATTCGGTGCCTTGGCGCCTATTTAACAAAATTATAAGTAAGTCACAAACTACTGAAACGTGATATGACACTGAATTGGCAAACGCTGGATGAACCCCGTTGAATGCAGTAATTTTCATACCACACATTCGCTCGATACTTTCTTGTATTTTGGAACCTCGTGCTTAGAACTTGGTCCTCCAATAAACGATTTCATGCCCTTTATTTGCTTACCCCGTAATGTGGTTGTAATTTCTCCCAGTGCAAACAGGATAATTAGTGACAAAATAATGTAGACCTGATTTTATCAACTGTGTATTGATTGATCATGAACAACCAAGTTCTGCAAAATTAGTGCCTACGATCAAGTTGTTTCTTTGATTGACATTAGCCGTATCGTATATGTCAGCATAAAATGAGGAAGGATTAAGTCCTTTTACTTTCTTTTTCCTATTGTGAAATTTGTGCTGCATTGGGCAACATCTTTATTTCTAGATGTGCGAATTTCCCATTGCTCCCGTGCGAATTCCTTTGAAATGACTCTGGGACTTTGCAATTCTGTACTACACCCCTTAATAGCTATATCGACTTATTTACTTGCAACAAATTAAAACCTTCTTCTGTGAGGTACGAGTATACCTCAAGAATAAGAGTCGCTCTAGCTATGTGATACACACGTAGCAACCCATCGACGCACTCCTGGTGTTCATGGATGCTCAATCCCAAACTCACTGCTTCCTTTTTCACTTGGAGCGTTTCGAGTCATGTGACGTTCCTGTTCCTTCAAGAGTTTGAACCCTAAGGTCCAGACTGCTGTCTTTCCCAATATCTAACCATCGTTCATGTGTGTCATGCCGTCAGTCCAAAGATGCACTATATTGTTTTGCTCAGTTAATATCTGGATTCGTCCCAATACTTCATTTCAAACTGCTACTTAGCCATTTCTAAGTGATTGTGGGGGTGTAGAATGTATTTACTTAGTGTTAGATGTGTCCATTAAAACCTTGAGTAACTTGTTCCACATTTGGGGTATAACGACAGGAATGCGAAAGATCTAATCAGCCCTGCTCTTGCTTATGTAGGAAAGTTATGTTTCTAAGCAACCAGACTTGATTTTTTACTTGCTTGTGATTGATGATAAAAATAAGTGAATAAAGGCCAAGTTAGAGAGCAAAATATCATAAAAATGGACAAAGCACCTTCTTAATTGCTTCATATCCCCATCCCACGCATGATGCATGCGGTTTTGTCTCTTACATTTTTTTTTTTTTTTCCAAAGGATGTACAATGTACCTTTCTATTCTTCTCCAAAGCAGCGTTGGTTTTTTTTTTTTTAAAAAAGTCATGCACTAAATAACCCCAAAAACATGGTAAACGACCTCTGACATTTCTAGAGTTACTCATTACCATGGATCTGTGCTGTTCCTGTTAATCATTAAACTTTTTTGCTGTGTTTAGAGAAAAATATCCTAATCATTAGTTTGACTGATGTGCATTTATGTATTTGTTTATTTATATATTCCAGTAATAATTTTGGTTTAGCTTACATTTTCAGGAAAATAAAGTATTCATAAAAAAAATTAAAAAAAAAAGCTGGGAGAAGTTCTGTCTGTGACATTTGTACTTTATAAACACTTTCAGAGCTCTGCTTATGCTTGTGTTTTTACTGTACGTACTTCCTCTTTGTTATTTTGGCCACTTCCTGGCTTCTTTTTGGCTGCTTATCTTTGTTGACATCTCTGTTTGTTTCCTCAGACATTCAATAATCATCCTGCTTCTGTTTGGCTGTTGATTACAGACTAACCGTTTGCATATTTGAAAAACATCCAGATATGTCTTTCAGCTTCTGACACAGAGTTTTGGTGTTACCCTTAAACCTACCCATACCACCAAACCTGTCCCTAACCTTACACGTTTCCCACCTCAATAGCAGCAAAAGTGTTTTGCAGTACTATATGAACACAAGAAGTACATTGTATTTATTTTTTGATGTAAGTACATAGTAGTTAAGGCCACTTAATATAAAGTGGGACCCAATTTTCCAAGTAAAATGCACTCATTTAATTCATGTAATTAATGAACAGCATGGAAAAAGTAACAGTTTTACAGTCATTGCACATAAACCTATGTGAAATATTGAGTATAGCGCCGCTTGATTCCGTGCATGCGTGTTTAGACCTGCGCTTTGAATCAGAGAGGGCTTCTGGTACTGCAAAAAACTCTTTTTAAAGGACCACTGATGAAAAGGTTCTTTATGGGCCCCATTTCTTCCAGATCAATATCCTCACATTTATCATACTATAAATCTTCTTTAATAGGTTTGTACATAAAATTATTTCAAAAATAAAAAGAAAGTCCAGAAGTCACCAAACTGATAAATATATGAATTAAAATGTTTATTGCATTTACAGAAGGGCTGCACAATAAATCGAAATGGAATCGAGATTGCGATTCGACAGAAGCTGCGATTGTCATGCGTATCTTTCAGTGAAGCACGGTTCTGTGATCAGCAGTAAATCTCCATCCAAAGGCCAGAGGGCGCTCTCGCGCTGAAACTCCTGCACAGCTGCAGCTGAATAAACAGAAGATTCAACTGCTTTCATTGATTCAACGTGACTAATAAACACACGACTACGGCAATATACGGTTTATCTGAGTTATTATTATTATAATAATTTTCATTAACATAAAGTATATTTATAATGCAATGCCTTTATCACTGCTTAACTACTATGAAATTTGTTGCTTGCCTTATTCTGTGTAAGAAGTCACATCATATTACAGAAGGATTTATTTCAAACACTTGGCTGACATTATGAAGTGAGTTTGGAGTTAAATATATGTTATTAAATGTGGTATTTTCAATTTTTTTCAGATGGAGCAGCATTTACTTCACAGAGCCGTAGTTCACTGATAAGCTATGCAAACAGCTGTCATTATCAAGAACGATTTCTCTTCTCACGATTATCGTCTTCGCTTTTTTTGCGACTTGTCATTGACCTATTGCTATTTGTAGTAAATTCTGCTCCATCTGAAAGCACATGATGATGATTTCCTGCTGATTCCAGAACCGTCAATTACTATCAAACTGCGCATGGCAATCGATTTCGATTAATCGTGCAGCCCTAATTTACAGTACACATCAATGCGGTGTACATCATACTTTATTGAGTGTTTGTGTGTTTAATAAGGATGTGAGTACTAGAGTACTCAGACTTAACAGCGACGATCGATCATATTTTTAAATTCACTGCAATCATCATATATAATATCTCTGATTGGTTATTGCAGCATTTTGGGTGGTACCTGAGCTCAGACTGGTTAGTATTAGGACAGCATGCCTTCCACTGGTGGTTCCCACTTTCACAGTCCTTAGTAAATAGAAATCTTTTCCAACATTATAAATGTCTTCACTATTACTTTTGATCAATTAAATGTACCATTGATTAATACAAGTATTCTTGTATTTCTCTCTTTTTTTGAACTTACCACAAATGTTTGAAGTTTTAAGCCATTGTTTCCATACAATGTTACCAGCAAAAACGTCTTTCATCAACATGGGTTTGTGATAATAGTCGAATTTTTCTTGAGCAGCAAATCAGCGTATTAGAATAATTTCTGAAGGATCATGTGACACTGAAGGCTGGAGAAATGATGCTGAAAATTCAGCTTTGATCACAGCAATAAATTAGGAGTTTAAAATATATTCAAACCTAGGGTGACCATATTTTAGTTTTCCAAAAGAAAGGACAGTAGGGGGCGGGGGTGTGCAGGGCGGTGGCATAGGCTCGGGATTTTTGCCTACACAGTATTATATGTTAACAAGGTCTTCTTTTTGTCTTGTTTTCTGCTTGTTTTGTTTTGTATAATTAAACAAAAAAGAAAACACGTAGTAGAATAGAAAAGAAGCGAGTGTTAGAGGGGTCCCCCTTTTTAATAAAATCAAACATAGTCATAGAAAAGAAAAAGAATAGATTACTAGTGTTAAAAGGTCATATTTTGTCTAATAAATAAAAGAAAAATCCGTAGAAAAAATGACCAGAATAGAGACTGCTATTGTTAAATACTCTTTTTATTTGCATTTGAATAAAACCAATAGTTCAATAGAATTAGAATAGAGAGTGCAAATGTTAGAGAATCAAGTTTTTAATAATAAAAAAAAACAAGGAAATAAAATTAGAAGTAGCATTAGAATAGAGAATGCTAGAGTTAGAGGGTCAAATGAAGATGAAAGAGATGTGTTTTCAGCCGTTTCTTGAAATATTAAGGACTCAGCTGCTTGGATTGAGTTGGGCAGGTTATTCCACCAGGAGGGAACAGTTAGTGTAGAAGTCCATGAAAGTTTTATCATTGGTAGAATGCAAAATGTTTCAATTCAAGCATTTCATTTAATTGTAATTTATGTAATACTTCAAACCTTTAACCCACTTGGGCAAATCAACCCATGGCAACAGTTTAAAAGTAGCCCAATTTTGTGGAAAAAACGCGGACTTGGCAACCCTGCATCCAACAAGAGCTGCAGGAGTCAGCTTTGACAGATCACCGGTCGAGAATAAGGAGAGATGTCTGACAAGACCATGCTGGAGTATTTGCTGCTCAACAGATCCTGAGCTCATTAACAAATATCTGATCTTGTAAGATGGCTTCCTTTACACAGAGTGCGTTGTATTTGGCAAAATCGAAAGTGAAGAGATTTAAATACTCCACATATTGAGAGCGGGTCCCTACCAAAATTATACAATATTAGAATGTTTAAAGGAGTGGATGCGAAAATCGCGGGCGCGAAACATGTTGTGAGCGGGACTAAGAAAACAGCCGAGTCCCGGACATTTTGGGCGATTAAGAAATCCCGGCCGGACGCATTTTTCCAGGTCCAAAAAGAGGACATGTCGGGGGGAAAAGAGGACATATGGTCACCCTATTCAAACCTAAAACTATTATTTTAAATTGTAATAGTATTTCACAATATTACTATTTCTGTTGTGTTTTTGATCAAATAAATGCAGCCTTGGTTAGCATAAGAGACTTTTTCCAAAAACAAAACAAAAAATCTTACCAATAAGATAATTTCTCTACATCTTTGTCTTTACAGTGAAGAGGTTTCGTGAACCTGTCGGAGTAAGAAGATCGTGGAGGATCTGGTAATAATATTAGTCAAGAATTATGGTAAAATAATGGAACAAAAGAGAGCAAACTCTCACTCTTTTTTCCCCTCCAGGTTCTTTGATACGTCAAAGCAGGCCATTGGAGCTCTTTTCATGCATTTTGCCAATATTTTCTTGTCCACACTCACCAATGAAGATCCCTGTTCTCTGTGAGTCAATTAGTAGCCTAATTATTTGTCAAGTTTATGGCTTTAACCTGGCATTAAACCAACCGAATGGCTCTTTTCTGTTTTTACAGATATCTGTTGAACTTCCTGTTGGATGCCACATTGGGAATGCTGGTGATCTGGGTCGGGGTGAAGGTTGTTTCCAAGATAGTCGAACACAACCAGCTAACACTGCTGATGTTTGGAGAATATGGTGAGTTGCATTGATGGAAGCTGGTTCTAATGGGTGAACAGTGGGGAGAAGGGGTCAGTTTAAAATCCAAGACTGCTGTCATAATGAGCACAAAAACAAAAGAGAAACTGATGCATCTATTTAAGGAAGAAAAAAATGGGGAACGCCGTTTGGTTACCTCCTTACCATAGTGCGCTGTAGATATATCTGTTCTAATAGGTTTGGGTATTTCCCCACAACCATTTTGCTTGTGTTTATCCCTCTGAGGGATGTCCTTGTAAAACCCATAGAACAAATCAAATTACAACACACGTACATCACACACGACGGGTGCGACAATGCACTCCACAGCAGATGAATACCGCCCCACGTTTCATATGATTTTGCCCAAACAATTGTTCATGACTGTTTTTCTGCTTAGATCAGTTTTTGAATCTCTGTTTTGACTGTGCGCCATGTCCCAATTTACCATCTGTGATAGATAACATATTCGTATGCTAATCAGGTGTTAATGCATCCAATGCCAAAAACAGTCTGAATACTATACATATACAAATACCAGCCCTTGGTTCTGCCTTCTATTCATAACGTTAAAGAGAATTTTGTCTTTAAATTTATATTATTTTATTTTAAATAGGGAATGAACAATGATGTTCGCCATATAACAATAATCCATCTTTCATTAAAAAAAGCACCAAATACTTGCCATTTCTATGTTTTTCAATAAAAAAATACTTATTATAATTATAATGTAATAAAAATTACATGTTGTGTAGTTATTTTATATGCATATTAATTCATAAATAAATTAATATATTGATTTATTTGACTGACACTTTCATGCATTAGTTCAACTAATATATATATATATATATATCATATAATGTTACATTTATTTACATGGTCCTGATTTAATTATGTATTTTTTTGACATGATTTAGGTGTTTATTGACATATATATTTCATTCATTTTATAATCTTTTTATTGGTGTTATTTATTGACACATAACATGGTTTTTTTTACTGTCTTTGTATCCTCTTAGTTTTCGGTTATATAGAGTAAATGTATTAACATGTACTATACCATTTACTGTACGCTATCTCATAAAAAAAAATTGATCAGTACGTTAAAATTAAGATATATTTATTTAATGAAAGCTCGCAGGGCCCTGTGGTCTTATATTGACACAAACATTGCAATTGTACCTTGCGCCGTTTTTTTTTTATTTTTTTTTGCTACTGAGCCCTTAGCAACTACATTTCAACAGGTTAAACACTTCAGAAATTAATAAATCATAGTTATTTTTTGAATGTCTCTTTCTGTCTTTTAGGTGATCCTCCTCGGATAGCGGCCTGGTTGGCTCAGTGCTCAGTGTATTTACTCATTGTTTGCTCTGAGAAAGTGTGGTTCACTCCTGGTGCTGCGCATATCCCGGGGGGGGGGGGGGGGGGGTGGACCAATGTAAGATAAACAATCACACACTCAAACTTCCTGTTATCGTCACACACCACTGGCATCATTTCCCTCTGCAATATTTCATAATACCAGCCTAGGATGGACAAAACTAGAATCGGTCTCTGATCCAAATATTTTTAGTTTGCAATATATAACTTTTAATTGGAATGGTTTGCTTATTTATTTATTTTTTAAATTTGGTTTGGATATTTTCCTGCCTAATGCAATGACATTCAAAACAATCACAAAATACTGTTTGGGATATTGAATGTTTTCAGTGCTTGTGTAAAAAAAAATAAGTCAGTCACATCTGTATCTTTTGTTCTTTCTCTTTGTTTATGAATCAACGTAAATAGACAAATTATTATTTGTACTGAAGGACATTCTACTAGTATGGAAGGATGACATGAAGACAGATACTACGGAGATGATATTTCATCTGGATTAGTGTGGGAATAATAGATTATCTGTGCATTATTTTCTCTATAGACTTATTTTAATTTCAGTGAAAAAAGCTATGTATTTATTTATTTACATACTTAATACACTCTCAGAAGAAAAGGTACAAAGCTGTGACTGGGACGGTACCCTTTTAAAAGGTACACATTTGTACCTTATTTACCCCTAAATGGTACATATTAGTACCTAAAGTGTGCCTTTTAAAAGGGTACTGCCCCAGTGACAGCTTTGTACCTTTTTTCTTTCTGAGAGTGTATATGAAATTTGAGACGTGTTGTAAATTTTAATGGGGAAAAAAATGAATTATTAGTATGTATAATTGTACATGCTATTATTCCAATTCATATTCAATACATTAAATTCCATACTTTCTCACTGTAGGGTGTCTAGACTTTCTAGAAATAATTTTTTTAAATTATTGTTTATTATTCATCAGATGGACATATATTTCTTGAAGCGTTGACAACTGGTGTGTTTGTGTGTGTTGTAGCTGGAGGAGGTGGTGCTGGACTACATCCCAAACCCACAGCTGGAGTTGGCCATTGTCATGCTGATCGTGCCTTTCATTGTCAATGTGAGTCATTCAAGATTAATGCATGAAATTTATCTATCTATTGAGTCATCCAATATTAATGCATGAAATCTATCTATCTATCTATCTATCTATCTATCTATCTATCTATCTATCTATCTGTCTGTCTGTCTGTCTGTCTGTCTGTCTGTCTGTCTGTCTGTCTGTCTGTCTGTCTGTCTGTCTGTCTGTCTTTCTGTCTGTCTGTCTGTCGTTCTATCTTCTATCTGTCTATCTATCTATCTATCTATCTGTCTATCTGTCTGTCTGTCTGTATTTGTCTATCTGTCTATCAATCTATCATCTATCTAATCTACTGTCTATCTGTCTATCTGTCTGTCTGTCTGTCTGTCTGTCTATCTATCTATCTATCTATCTCTCTATCTATCTATCTATCTATCTGTCTGTCTGTCTGTCTGTCCTGTCTGTCTATCTATCTACCTCCTATCTATCTATCTATCCTCTATCTATCTATCTATCTATCTATCTATCTTTCTTTTTTTCTATCTATCTATCTATCTATCTGTAATATAATGCACCTTATTTCTGTAAATATGTGTGTTTCAGTCTATAATGTTCTGGGTGGTGGACAGCTTAACAATGCGGAAATATAAGAAAAAGACGTCTCTGGAGGGCTCACGTGATTGTCCTAAGCAAGTAGAGGTGTTGCCAAATGAGAGCAATGACGAAGCTGAGGTGAGAATATTAATTTAATGTCCCAATAAATGCACATTTCACATTGCTGTTTTGACCAAAATTGTAATGTTTATTGTTATATGGTGTATCACACTTTCAAGCAGTGAAATGTAACCAAAGCACATTTTTTGTAGCCTTTATCCATTTTTAAGCCATTTTTAAAGGGATGTTGCCAGTGTGGTGTAGTTTAGTGTGTGTGCTTATAGTATAGCTCAGTAATTGCTACTTGACTAATTACTATTTGCCATTTACAGTAGCTGATGCTTTTGACTTACAGTTCACTTTATATACAGAGACAAGTCCTTGTGTAACCTGGGTTAAAGTAGCTCGCAGTAGTGTGCTGTAAAACATATTTTGTGACAAAATTGACATTTACAAATCTTAATAATGTTGAAAAAATTCTTTAATATGACAGCCTGTACATTTTGTCTGTAAGTTATTTTAATGGTCAGGTAGCAGTACAGTATTTCTTTAAGGCAACAAAAATGCCCATTCTCATGGTTTACTCATGGGTCACTTCTTGCAGGATTTGAAGTGAAGCGTGTCATTTCTGTGGCACCAAAGAGAATTGCAAAAGCTTTCATAATTTCATCATGTGCAATCCCTAGGATGTTCTTTATCCTGCTGTATTTATCAAATCAGTTTTGAGATCCAGGAACAAATGAGTCAGTCAAAATTCCTTAACCTGATCCTAATGACCCTGTTCCCCATATCTGTCCCTGTGGACATTTCATCCTAGTTTGGATTAATTCAGTGGTCCTCAGCTGGTTAGTTTCAGGCCTGTAGAATAAAATAGGAAAAAACAAAGCTAATGCAAATAATAAAATGCAGTTAACCATATAATTGTGTACTTTTATGCGATGATCTAAAAAAAACTTGTGAGAATTATCCAAATGAGACCAGTGTTGGGCTAGTTACTCAAAGAATGTAATATATTGCTCATTACTAGTTACTCCTTTCAAAAGTAATATTGTTACTTATTACTTTCTGGCAACAGTAATTAGTTACACTACTAGTTACATTACTTTTTCTTCACGCCCCACAGAAGTTGTAACTGTGAATCTTCCACATAAAATTCTTCAAAAATGTTACTAACAATTTTTCTGCCTCATCATTTGACCAAAATGCACATTGGATCGCAGTCAGAAGTTATTACAAACACTCAATAGTGATTGATAGTGACATTCAAGTAGAAGTAACCTTTCTCACATAAGTTTGTAAGAAACTGTTACATTGTTTAAAAAGATTTTTAATTATAGTAATATAATGTATCACATGCTGATCAGAGGGATGTGGGTGGGATGTAATGCCAGAGTAAAGTAAAGCCACAACTTACACAACAGTGTTCAGATCATCTTTTTTCCTGACAAAATCAATATAATGCAATATTTCTATCTGCTGAATGTAAGCTTTTCCATATTCCAAGCTTGCCTGCTGCACTGTAGACATCACATGCATGTGTGAGTCGTGAAAATAAATCTAGGAATTATTTGATTGTTGGATTTTAAATCAGCAGGGTTGAGGCAAAAGTTATCAAAAGTAACTAAGCTGTTTTATGGATGGTAACTGTAATATTATTACTGAAATCTTCTTAGTATTAGTCCCCTACTAGTTACTACTGCAGAAATAGTTCTAAGTTAGTAACTAGTTACTGCCCAACACTGCAGAAGACAGATGTGTAACTTGACAATTGACAGAAACCTCATCCTCAAAAATCATAAAAAATACACAAAACAAAATTAAATTTGACCTAGACTTTCAAGGTCAAAATACACATTAGAATGATCAGACAGACAGACTAAAATGTGTTTTCTGTGTTGAACTCTTTGCTGTCAAGAGCATGAAACCATCAACATTCAGCATTATTTTGCCAATTCAGCCTATGTTACATTGATCATTTTCCATATTATTGGGCTTATGCAGTTTATGGTATAATATTAATCAATTAAAATGTTTGATTTTACAGACAGCCACTTGATGTCCAGTGTAAAATCTGGGTCCTGAAGCAAAACTATTTAAAAACCACTGGACCAGTTTAATTTTTATTAGCTTGGCTTTACTCTTGCATATGATTTAAAATGAAATCTGCCAGCTGAAATTAATGTTTTGTTTCTGAATAGTTTGATTGTGTGTTTGTGTATTGCATTCTTCTTCTTGAATGGTGGGATTGTGCTATATGAATGTGATTGCAGGACAGATATTTTTTTAATGTCTTCGTCATTTGACCAAAGACCTTTCCAAAGGCCAGTGACCTGTAGGGTCAAATGGTTTCCATTTGTTGGGCAATACAGGGTCTTTACCATCTCTTTTACTTTGTGTTCTTCTTCTCCTCTTTCATTTTTTCTCATCCCTCTTTCCCTCGCTCCTCCAGTTGTGGAAGTGTGCCAGCTGCTCACAAATCATCCATTTGTTCAGCGGGAGCAGTGACATTTGGAAAATATTTCCATAAGCTCATGCTATAGAGAACGAATCCAAATATGTTTGATGAGTGCCGATATAAATGAGAACATATAAAACGGGTCTAGTGTCAATTTCCTGCTGAACCCATGCATCTGGGCTTGTGGTGTTATAGTCAGTAGATTTATGCAACTATAAAGTGATCCAGCTCACATGAACGGGAAAATTATGTGTAAAATCTGGCCAGGCTCTTTAGCTGACCTCAAACTGTGTTTATATGTTTGTGTAGGTGCTGCTAAAGGAAGATGAAGATGATGCTACAGTGTGTTCTGAACAGGAAGAGCACGTCTCAACAGAAGAGGCGCTAATACATGTCTGAATGGAAGTTTAGAACACACGCGTTTAGAAGTATACTTTCTTAAACGCTAGATCTCTGTTCCTAAACCTAGTGAGCGGCCTTGTTGTTTACTTCCTGCATAGGCAGATACCTTCCAAATGGAAACTCATAAGTGACTGATTTGGAACACTCTTAATTAAGTATAAACTCTGCAACACACACGTTATCTTCACACTGGAGACTGGACTTGATACCAAGAGAGTGTGACGTTAGCATTTGCTAAGCTAACAACACAATGCTCAATACTTGACACGATACTATGTAAAAGTGTCCATTTTTAGTTAGATTGATAGATACTTTTTAGTATTGATGAAATTGAACTTAAAATGTATTTATTTATCATCAACATTTCATTTATGTAATTTGTATGCTAGTGTGGTTTGGAACAGCCTTCTTGTTGGGAGAGTGCCAATGATGCTTAAAATAGAGCTTTTCGTGGGAGTACACTTTAGAGAGTAAACAACCATTTTTAATTAGGGGGTGTTTACATGACACTGTTTTCAACTAAAAACTGAAAACTTTTTATGCATTTTTACCACTTATGTACACCACAACAGCATTTTGGGGGGGTCTGATACTACAAACTTTTCAAAATGTGTTTCAAAGTGCAATTTTTTTAAAAACAGTACTGTTATCGTCTCATGTAAACTATAAAAACAAGAATTTGTGATGAAGATGGTGATGACGTGCATGCGTATTATGTTCACGTAGAGTGTTTTTAGTCGTTTTTGTGGATGTGTGTGAACGGGGATTGTTTTGACAACATTGTCATCATTTGTGATCATAAAGATATGTTCACAAAACATTGTGATAAGAGTTGTTAAAGAAGAAATGCTAAGTAGCTCACTAGATTTTGGAGCAGCTGGAAGGTTGACAACTTTTTAAGCAGATATAGTAGTGTAATGGGATTTGACATGCTATACTTCATGCAAAACTGCTTTTTGATCATTCTTTTATAATTATTATGCATGCAACTTATATTAAATGTGTGCTCATTTTAATTGAGATACTACATGGAATATTTGTATTTTTAAATATTCAATCAGGCTATTATAATTTGTGATCAAAAATGTGATAAATGGTCCCGTTTGACAAGTTTACGCATATAAATTATATATTAGCTAAACTTTAAAAAAAAAAAAAGGTTACACTTTACTTGAAGGGGTGTGCATAAGACTGACATAACACCTTCATAATCATGACATGACACACACATGTCATGAATATGAAGGTTTTTTATGCATGTTTATAACAACTGTCATTAAGTGTCATTTGCTCAGTTATGTAATTTTTTAAATGCAAAGATGACATTGTTTGAGATGTCTTTTGTTATGGGCTATGGTTAGGGTTATGTTTTGGGGTTTTTTTTTTTTTTTTTAGTTAGGGTAGGTCAATAATGTCCATATGTGCATTAAAACTGAGCGATGACACTACTGACAGTGTCATAACTTGCATAAAACCTCCTCAATTCTGACATGTGGTCTGTCATGGATTAGAAGGATCATGGTCCAGTCCTTATGCACCCCCTTCAAGTAAATTGTTACCAAAAACATCATACTAATATTCGGTCCATGGTATTTTTCAAAAGAGACGACTAGTGATTTTAGCAGTGCATTTTTTTTATGAATTACTTTCAAATTACATTGTAGGATGATTGTATTTATGTTTGTATGTTAATATATAATCAGTATAGGATAATTATTAGCAACGCGTTTATTAAGTGAAACATTTCCGCCCCTCCATGTCCATTAAGCGTTCATACTTCTAGAAGTTAATTAAAAGTATAGACCAGAGAAGGGATGAAGAAGGAGTCCCCCCCCCCCTAGTGTTTTTCCTAATTACAGACAGTCAGACTTTTCATTTGAAGTCTAAACAGCTCGTCGCTACTTGTGATGAACACCTCGCTGTAAACACACAACAACCATGTTTCCAGCTCTGACACAGGCTAGACTATTTCTATATGAAAGATATGCTCATAAGAAAAAAGTTTTCTTATAAAAACCATTTGTGAATATTCAGTATTAAGTGAACGACCAGATGATCTTTGTATTTTAACCTGTAAAGTTTAAACATTGTACAGTATTCTGGGCTTCTTTTTTTTTCTTTTTTTTTTACACATGCAGCGTGCTGAATAACAGTTTGATCAAATGTGTAATGTAGAAAATGTACAACATGTTGTAAAGTAACTGTAAACTTGGGAGTTTTTAAGCCGTTAAATTGTATTGATTTCTTCAAAATTTTAGCAATGTCAGCACACAAATGCAACTTCTTTAAAACTAAGAAACATCTTTTGATACGTGTCAAACAATGTTGTCTTGGTGCCTTATTTTGATGTAAACAAATAAAACTACAGTTCTAGTAACTTAAACTTAAGTTGTGACGTGCTATAAAATACTGCTTGTAATAAAAAGTCCAATCTAGAACAAAATTTCTAGCCAAAAGATGTCAATTAAAATGAGATAAATCATTTTTAGGAAGATTTGTGTTCTTAATGCTTTTTTATGTACTAACTGTTTTATAAAAATTAATTAAATTAAACTTAATTTGAACCATAGAGTCAATGATTGGTGAATTTGAGGTTAGAAAATATTTAATGTATTCGTGTGTGTGTGTGTGTACTCACATTTTTTCATTACCAGTAAGCAGTGTTGGGCAGTAACGCATTACTTAGTAACGCGTTACTGTAATTTGATACTTTTTTAGTAACGGAGTAATTTAACGAGTTATAATTTTCAAAATGGTAATTAGAGTATAGCTAGTTACAAGCCGATGTTTCTATACGTTACTGCCGCGTTACATTGCTGACAGAATGCAGTGTTTTATAATCTAGAGATTGTAAAAAGGCTGTAGCACACGCACTGTTGAGTCAAGTGCCAGTGGATTAGAGACCTGCTCTCCCGAGGGACAAGATGGGCGAGTGAGATTTTGATTGTGAGATTGAGATGAACTGAAGACTATAAATGCAACGCTCTTTGCTGGCATTCTGCCATGCCAAACCATGCATGCTGCAGCCGCTGGCTTTAGCTAAAAATAACAGTGTTCTTGGAATGTTGATGCTTTAATAACAAATATTTATCGGGAGCGTGTATGCTGGGATTTCATGGGGGAAAAAAGTAGCGTAACTAGTAATCTAACTACTAATTACTTTTGAAATAAAGTAATCAGAACAGTAACGTGATTACTTTTAAAAGGAGTAATCAGTAATTTGATTACATTTTCAGAGTAACTTGCCCAGTAAGTAGGGTCACGTCTCAAGAGCTTTATGAGAAGTATATTTATAACCACAGCCAACAAAAGTCCTGGCTGACAAAGGGGGTCTAAGGTTAGCAAACATAGGTAAGAACACCTGCAGGGTCTGATGACAGGGGTGAAACAGGTCACACTCAACCAGACATTAATCAAGTCACTTAGAGTTGCTGCATTTCTCAGCTGTTTTGGACGATATAACGTCTTCTTGTGGTTTGTTTGTTTAACTTAAAAAAAAAATGTCCTCCTTGCTAGAGTGCAGTAATCACCCACGTTTTAAGTAGCCATGGTTGTGAAAGTGTTTTCCCAATTAATTTGATCTGTATAGGCAACAGTACATTTTAAGTAATTGTGTATTTGAAAAATACATAGATATGTTTTTTAAACAAAACAGTAACATTATTCTTAAGTCATACTAATACTGTAATGACTGCTAGTTGACAATGCCTTATAGTACAATGCCTTATGTAGTTGCAAAGATACTTCTCAGCAGATGTCTAAAGGGTACCATCAGAATAATCAAACTGATAGGCCTATTACAAAAATTATCGTTCAAAGCAAATGTGTCATATTACACATTCATGATCTCCGATATCTGATCTTATGGCTGTAAAAATAAATACATAAATAGTTACTCTTACTAGACGATTAACCCCTTATAATAATATGACCACATCACAGATTCTGTGCCACCTCTGCACAGCAAACACAAATTTTGTTAATACTGATTTAATTTGGTAACAGCCCTATAGTGTCTAACTATTTGAATTTATTGATTAAATTTAAGAATTCGACACAAAAGATGATGCATACATTTAATTAGGTTAGAAAAAAAGGCCTTATAAATGTAAAAATGCCCATAAAAGGTACAAATCAATTTAAACTTATTGGAAAAGTTACTTTCAGTTTTTCCTGCAACGACCACCACACATAATTATAAATATATCCAAACTTTGGGGAGGTTGCAGCTGTCCACGAAGGGGCAGTCCTAAACCTGCAAAAGACCCACAATCGACAAATATCATCGTTTTTTGTCATTATTGGGCACCCCTACCACATTATAAAGCCTGTTGGAGGTTTACAAGAATAATCTGTATTTGTATTTTACAGTAAAAACCGTGATTAGATGTTATTGTGCAGATCTTAAACAATGGCAAGAAATGAGACTTATAACACATTATAACTATATAATCCATTAAAACTTAAGTGGATGCAATGTGTTTATTATGTGTTATAAATCATCATACTCTTAAAAACTATAACCACAAATAAATATTATAAAACATTAAAACTGTTATTATGAATATTCATAAGATGATATAACATATTATAAGTTTTTTTTTTTTTTATCATTTATTGTTATCATTATGCATTTATCGCAATGTCTTGTAATACTCTTGTAATGTATCATAAATACGGGCCTCATAGAAAGTGTTAAAAAACTTATTGTTGAACTTATTATTTAGCTTTCATAAACATCAGTAACATTAGTAAATCAAAAGTAAGGATGCACATTATCAAAATTCTGACTGATTCGGTAAGTCAATGATTATTTTAATGTTACCAATGAATACAATTTAAAATATTAAAATATCAGTGCTATTTTTAATATATTATTAACTAATTCTTATTAAGGTACTGTGACAATTCTTTTATCGCAGTGATATCTATCTATCTATCTATCTAGCATCTATCTATCTACTATCATCTATCTGTCTGTCTGTCTGTCTGTCTGTCTGTCTGTCTGTCTGTCTGTCATCTACTATCTCTATCTTCCTGGCTGTCTATCTATCTAAACATTAAAATTACAAGCATATTTCATTGCTTAATCTCAGAGGTCATGGTAGTTTTATCATTATCCTTACTGTTGTGTTCTTTACCAAAAAGAAGACAGCCTATTGTTAACATTTATTAGTACAAAATGAGTTCATTCATCTCATTATATTAACAACACCACACAAAATATCTTCTATATATTTATATATGACTACGAATAAAAAAAACTGTAAAGTATTATGTCAATTAAATCATTTACTTAAATACTGCTTATGGGTCTTTGTGATGGTTTTCAAAGTGTTTGTGTGAATATATCTGGGTCATGACCATCAGTCCAGTAGAATTATATTCTGAAAGTTTGTGTGTGTGTGTGTGTGTTTGTCTTAGTGTGTGTTGGTTCCATTAGCCCAGTCTCCTGTGTCAAACAGATGTGACACAACATAATCACTGTATTGTCCATCAATCAGTTTAGCCGCATTGTTTTTGGCAAACCAGCAGTCTACTGTCTGCTTTCCAGAGTAGATTCGCCTGCTCTTCTTTATGACAGTGACAGTACGATCCTTCACCTTCAGTGCAGGGCAGCTGGGTAGACTGATATTTTTCCCTAGTGTTTCCTGTGTGCTGTTTTCTCTGGCCATGCTGAAATTTCCAGGAAGCTGCGTCAATCCAATGTCTTCATACAGGAACTGGCCTGTAAGTACAAAAATGTATCTCTCATTTAATATGTAGAAATTGTTTTTGTTTTTTGTAGATCTGTTCCAAAGCCTGGTGCGCTGCCTACGTAGGTAGCATTTTTAAGTTTCATGTGCATGTTTGTGGAGAAAACAAGGCCACAATTTACTGCGACAAACTTGCTGAAAAAGTGAATCCAAGATGCCCGACAAAGTTAAAGAAATGTGGCCTGTAACTAAATGAACTTTTTCATTCAGTACTGTAAAGTATCAATAAAAAAGTTGAACCTCTTTACGGTGGACTTTTTACTTAAAATTTGGTGTACTGTGTTTTTATGGCAAGAGCATTACAATGTTAGCTTAGCAACATGCTAACATCAAACGTTACACATTAAAGAAATGAAAAATACCGTTCATTTTCTCCCTGGGGGGAACTGATTAACCACAGACCTACTGTGAGCTACGAGGTTTTTATTCAATGATAATATGCTTCTGTTGTTTCAGTGTTTTTTTTTAACAGTGGAATTCCTGGTGAAAAACTACATTCCCCACGATTCTGTAAAGACATCTCCACCTATCAGTGTAAGGATGGTTTTCCTGCTAAGACAGGACACGAAACCAAACACACTGCAATAAAACAATAAAACTCACTAATCTGGAGAGAAGATCTCCAAGAAAGAGCAAAGGACACCACCTTGCCCAAACTTCTCTCCTCTCTTATTTATGAGTCCCCCTCTCCCCCTCCACCAGGCTCAAGTCACTGAAAGTTCACTAAGAATGTCAGCATACTACATATGATGTATCTTGTGAATCTATTGTTTTTTCCCTTTCATTTTTGTCATCATTTGAAATGTTTGGTAAAATGGTCTTAATTTCACAGCATTCACTTCTTATGAGAAAGATTGAAAACAGAATTCTGTTCTGCTATTGAAATGTGTGTCTCTGGTGATAATGTTCTCCTATCTAATCTGTAACCTGAACCCGCCCCCCCTGCACAGTGTGTGTGTGAGTCTCTGGAACACTCTGGAGAGTGATTTGCAGGGAGGGTGGGATCTTGCTTTCAAAGCTAGCTTGCTATTGCTAGCCTTTCCGGAATCACATTTAATTAAACTCCCTGCATGTAGATCACCTCTGCTTGTTTTCTCAAGTTCCCGCAACATTACAACTAGATTTGTGTACGTGTGCTTACTGCTTACCTAGCAACCCATGTGTATCCTTGCTCAATCCTTTGTTGTTAGCGATGTAAAACCCCAGGTGATCCAGCTGATAAGGCGCTGGATTTTTGTAATGGTGGAATAAGATGACAAATTGGATAGTTCCTAGAATGGTCACTGTCAGGTTTGTGTTAGCAATAATGACCACACCCAGGTTTGCGGTCTGAACGGAAATGCTGGAGCTGGATGGTAAGATCATCCGGTCCCGGTCGTCCAGTATGACCTTTTGTGGGGTCACCTCAATATAAGAGCGGTGTGGTTTATCGGCTACTATTGTTATGGTGTTGAAATATGTCCTCTGTTCTTTATGACTGCCGGCTGGGGCTGGTGCTCCAATCAGTGCACCGTTCACAGTCACGCCTAATGGGGACAAAACATAATAGTCATGTCAAGGGTCCATATATAAATATTAAATGTTAATAAAATGTTCTGAATATAAAATCTAAAGTAACTATGATATGGAATGACAGCTGACACAATTTTAATCTCAAAGGGTATAGTTCATGCAAAAATTTAAATGTAAATATTACATTTAGTCGCCATCATGTTTTTCCAAACCTGTATGAATTTTGAACATTTTGAAGATTGCTGGTACGCAACAGTTAGCCATTGACTTCCATATTATGGAGAAAAAAATACTATGGAAGTCAAAGGCTACCATCAACAGTTTACTTACCACATTCTTCAAAATATCTTATTTTGTGTTCAACAGAAGGAAGAAACTCATAAAGGTTTGGAACAACTTAAGGGTGCATAAATGATGACACATTTTCATTTTTGGGTGAGCTTTTTTATCCCTTTAAATTGGGGGGCCCCCCAAGAATTGTCACTCTGCAAAGCTCAATAAATTATGCAAACAAGCAAAAAAGTTAATACTTGTAAAATACTGTGTTCAGTTGTTTACCTGAGTGTTTATGGTCAGTCACGAGTCGGAGAATGTGTCCTGGCTCCCCATTAATGTTGAAACACACAGTCAGTTTACTGTGGGGTACCTCCACCACAAAATGAGGGTCGCCATCAGCTAAAGACAGATAGGAAGATAATGTATGATACAGACGATATAATTTAATCCATTTTTACTTGAATATGGACCATTTGTAGAACGTTGTGTGAATATATTTTATTTTTATTTTTTATTTTTTCTTTGTTGCATGGAAGTAAATCAAATTATGCAAGTTTGTTGGTTATGTGCAACCCAAAGTCCCGTTAATTCTCACATTTAGCAAGTCTGATGTGTGGTTGTCCTTATGCAACATTTGATATGAGATCACAAATCATGCCAACAGAAAAGTGGCTTTTCAAAGCTTTCCGATTCAACTCAAATGGAGGCCAGTTTTACTTGTGATAAATGCATCTACCAGATTTCCTCCATTCAAAACTTGAAAAAGACTCTTTGTGAATACTGCAGACTAATTTCTCATGCACATCTTGCTCGTGCACATATACTGTCTGCATCAATGTATTCTGATGCTTTGTGCAAACAACAAAATGCCAAATTCTAACATACTTGCTACATAATATTAATGGTTGCCAGGGTGTTGCTATGCAGTTACTAGGGCATTCTGAGTGTTTTAGTGCACTTTTATGAGGTTGCTAGTGCGGTGGCTTACTGTCAAAAAGCCTGCCTCCGTGTTTTGTTTTATTTGTTCACTTTGTTTCATTTTGTTTTGTTTGTTTGTTATGTTAGCATTACTGGCACATTTTAATTTTTTGTTCACTTTTTTCTTTTAATTTTATTTATCAATATCACTATATTTTCTTTTTTGGTTTTTAGTCACTGCTTGTATTGTTTGTATTCATAGTTTGGTAATATTGTGTGTGTGTTGCTATGCAGCTGTTTGTTTGTTTTGTGTTTTGTTAGCATTAGTGGCTGCTTTTACTTTAATTTTTCACTTTTTTTCTTTTACTTTTATTTATCAATATCAATATATTTTATTTTTTTGTTTTTGTTTTGGGTCACTGCTTGTATTGTTTTTTTCTTCGCTTTGGTAATATTGTGTGTGTAGCAATCAAGCCAATAAAGTATTTTAAGTAAAAATAAAGATGAAACTAATAAAGATGCACAATTTGAGGCCTAATTCATATTAATAGCACAAAGAGTGAGGAATGAGTTATGCTCTGAAGTTTAATACTTGGGGGTTTGTCGAAATCCTGCCTTTTTCGCATCAGTTCCCAAACACAGGCATGTGAATTAGAGCCCATACACAACTCTCAGTAGCAATTAGCTGCATTCTGACGAGGCCCCTTTACCTGAACAAAACAAATTACAAGCCACCCAGTCGATGTGAACAGACACTACTGACACTTTCAACTACACTCACTCACATTCGCACTGAAATGCAAAGCAGATGTAGAAAAATTGAGAAATACCGGATGTTTTGGATAAGGTGACAGACTTTTTGGTAAGTTTGCTGATGCCACCTGGAGATAAATGGAGAACAGTGAAATCGTCAATGGATTGTTTGAGTCACCTTAATATTTTCAAGACCGATTGTGTTATGACAGTCATAATGATCCTAAATCTGATCTAAAACAAATGTTTTACTTTCTGTCCAATTTTAATAAACACACTTGTTGCCTTGGAGACTGCAGAAGTTGGCTTGGGCGGTTGATTTCTGTGCAGGCCCTGGGGTGTTAGACTGTTGTCATCTTCCGACAGCTGACTGGATGACTCAGCAGGGGGCGGTGCCTCAGTGGTCTCTGACTCTTTCTGTGTCTGTGCTAAAGTTCCATCGGCCAGCACTTGTGGTTTCTCCACTATCATTTGTGTGAGTGGCGTGAGGAAATTATACGTTAACGACAGATTTGTTGTATGTTGTGTGTAGTTTTCCCGCTCTGCGCTCGTCTGGCTGCGCAGTCGTCCTTTTAGCCCGTCTTTAACACTCAGGTATCCCCACAGTCGTTCCACGTAACCGTTCACATTTGGACCCGCCTCCGCTTCCGCTAGACGCCGTTCGGTTTCCTGCTCTCGCTCGTGTATTGACACGTCTTTCTCCAGCACAATGCTTCGATCGCTGTTGCTGGCGGTAACCTGAACATGCAACGAGTCTGAGCTGTGATTGGTCAGTTTTCCAGCTACAATGAGCTCAGAGCCGTTGAAGTAATTTGTGAAAAGGTTCTGGGTGATGTATTCCACAGCATCCTCAGAGTATTCCACCTGGATGTCAGATAACAATGGAGTGCCAATCTCATCGTAGAAGCTATAGAGAGATAGTAGGTGAAAGAAAGGCGAGAAGATGGTAAAGAGAGGAGAAAAGGAATAATAAGGTCACAATGCAACAGTTTTGCCTCAGATTGTGGGTTAATAAGTCATGTATTCTTTACGTTAAACTTGTTGAACTTTTAGAGTGGGGCCCCACTGTTAAGCCTTGTGTAAAGATTTCAGTCTTTCAATGGCATCTCATGTCACTTTTGACCTTTAACCTTGACTTTAAGGGGGTTTTTCGTCACAAAATGCCACACGTGCTAACATACTTGCCTCAAATTATTAATAGTTGCCAGGGTGTTGCTATGCAGTTGATGTTCTGAGTGTTTTAGTGCATTGCTATATGGTTGTTTGGGTGTTCTGCTAGGGTGTTGCTAGATGGTTTCTAGGTTGATTGTTTACAAGTCTAAGTCAAAATAGCCAACCTCTTGGTTTTTGGTTTGTTTTGTGTACCACTGAGTTGTCTTGTGCTTACCTAATATGTGACCCTGTACCACAAAACCAGTCATAAGGGTCAATTTTTTTAAATTGAGATTTATACATCATCTGAAAGCTGAATAACTTTTCCATGAGGTATGGTTTTGTTATATGGTTTGTTAGTATATGACAATATTTGACTGAGATATAACTATTTGAAAATCTGGAATCTGAGGGTGCAAAAAAAATCATATCAAATATATTGAGAAAATCGCCTTTAAAGTTGTCCAAATTAAGTTCTTAGCAATGTATATTACTAATCAAAAATTAAGTTTTGATATATTTAGAGTAGGAAATTTACAAAATATCTTCATGGAATATGATCGTCTCGGTTACGTACGTAACCCTCGTTCCCTGATGGAGGGAATGGAGACGTTATGTCGAATGACATATGGGGTCTCACTTGGGAGGCCAAACATCTCTGAGTTTAAGAAAAACGGCCATGAAAATTGGCTAGTGGTTTGCATACAGTGAGCCACTCCCCATGATACGGGTATAAATAGGCGACAGGTGAACGTGTGGAACGTGAACGTGAGAACGTGAACAAGAATGTGTCCAGGCAACAGCGAATGGTTCAAGGTTGTGGCATGGGGACATAACGTCTCCGTTCCCTCCATCGGGGAATGAGGGTTACGTACGTAACCGAGATGTTCCTTATCTGTCGGTCACTACGAGTTATGTCCCTTGTGGAAAACGCCACAACCTGAACACCATCTCAACCCTGTGGCACCGCAATTGTTGACAAGCCGTGGCGTGCCACAAAAGTTACGCTAAGGTCGTAACCTTCCCAAAGCCCCAGCGCAAATTCAGTGACCTTGGTACCGAAGGGGACAAAATGGTGAGTACATCGCTGCTGGAGAATGTCATGCTGCTGTTCCATCCACAAAAAAGTTTTTTGGAAGGGATTTCAACCTTCTGTTAAAGATTGCTTCAAATCTTTCCTATTTGTTCTTGCAGCCTGGCAGAACGATGGGGAAGCGAGCCTTCAGGAAATGGTCGCCACGGAGAGCCACAGCCTACACGGGGGAGGTGACTTGTGGAATACTGATAGGACTGACCCAGAGGGCAGTACTACATATGGAATGGGTCTCTGGGGCAGGTCCTACCTGAGAGTAGGGATGGAACGGCTGCCAGCAGAGACTGACAGAGTGTCTGTCAAAGTGAAGACACGGGTTCACTGAGAGGGAAACCTTACTGTGGAAGAATACACATATGGGATTACCCGTAGGGAATCAAGCCATATGGACACCTAGCCCAGTACAGGGGCTGACCAGAGACCCGGGCAAGCTAACACCGATACTGGGCTTGGGGTCAGACTGCTCTGCCGAGTCTGACTGCCGGGGGTGCTGGAGGGTGCTCGACCAGGGTTCGCCGACTGGGGAACTCTACTGGGAGAAGAAAGGCACTTGCATCCCTGTCTGAGGGGGAATGGCACAGCAAGCGTGACACTGTGCCAGATCTTCCTGTTACCCAACCACTAGGGAAGAAACCCACTGCTAACACGAAGTTGTAAACCGCACAAAGTGTTTTAGGTTCGCCCAGCCCGCCTCTTTCAGAGGTCGAGTAGGCGCACTGTCTTGCCCCCAGCGCCCATGAGGCCACACTCTGATTGGGGATTGGGCTCTCACCCCCAGGGGGGCCAGTCGCTTGGGATGGTACGCCCAGGCATGGCATCACTATCCAGTGGGCCCAACTCTGCTTGGAGACAGCCTTCCCTCCTTCTGCTGACCTCCAAGCAGACGGAGCGGCTCAGAGTTTTCTGAAACTATTGGGTGCGGTCCCACGTACAGTGGGTACGAAAGTATTCAGACCCCCTTAAATTTTTCACTCTTTGTTATATTGGAGCCATTTGCTAAAATCATTTAAGTTTTTTTTTTTTCCTCAATGTACACACAGCACCCCATAATTGACAGAAAAACACAGAATTGTTGACATTTTTTTGCAGATTTATTAAAAAAGAAAACTGAAATATCGCATGGTCCTAAGTATTCAGACCCTTTTTTCAGTATTTAGTAGAAGCACCCTTTGATCTAATACAGCCATGAGTCTTTTGGGAAAGATGCAACAAATTTTTCACACCTGGATTTGAGCATCCTCTGCCATTCCTTCTTGCAGATCCTCCAGTTCTGTCAGGTTGGATGGTAAAAATTGGTGGACAGCCATTTTTAGGTCTCTCCAGAGAATGCTTCAATTGGGTTTTAAGAAGTCAGGGCTCTTGGCTGCCATTCAAGAACATCACAAGTTGTTGTGAATCCACTCCTTTCGTTCTTTTAGCTGGTGCTAGGTCATTGTCTTGAGGAAGGTAAACCTTTCGGCCCTGTCTGAGGCCTGAGCCCGCTGGAGAAGGTTTTTCGTCCATGATAAACCCTGTACTTGCCATCATTTCTTTCCCCTCGATTGCAAACAGTCGCCTGTCCCTCAGCTAAAAACACCCCCAACAGTGCATGATGCTGCCACCACCATGCTTCACTGTTGGGACTGTATTGGACATGTGATGAGCAGTGCCTGGTTTTCTCCCACATACCGCTTAGAATTAAGGCCAAAAATTCTATCTTGGTCTCATCAGACCACAGAATCTTATTTCTCACCATCTCACCAAAACTCCATGCGGGTTTTCATGTGTCTTGTACTGAGGAGAGGCTTCCGTTGGGCCATTCTGCCATAAAGCCCGACTGGTGGAGGGCTGCAGTGATGGTTGACTTCTACAACTTTCTCCCATCTCCCGACTGCATCTCTGGAGCTCAGCCACAGTGATTTTTTGGGTTCTTCTTTACCTCTCTCACTAAGGCTTTTCTCCCCCGATAGTTCAGTTTGGCCGGACGGCCAGCTTTAGGAAGGTTTCTGGTCGTCCCAAACATCTTCCATTTAAGGATTATGGAGGCCACTGTTCTCTTAGGAACCTTAAGTGCAGCAGAAAAATTTTTTGTAACCTTGGCCAGATCAGTGCCTTGCCACAATTCTGTCTCTGAACTCTTCAGGCAGTTCCTTTGACCTCAATGATTCTCATTTGCTCTGACATGCACTATGAGCGTAATGTCTTACTATAGAAGTGTTTGGCGTGCCTAACCAAGTCCTAAGTATTCAAACACAGCTGGACTCAAATGAAGTGTAGAACCATCTCAAGGATGATAAGAAGAAATGGACAGCACCTGAGTTAAATATATAGTGTCACAGCAAAGGGTCTGAATACTTATGACCATGTTATATTTCAGTTTTTCTTTTTTTAATAAATCTGCAAAAATGTCAACATTCTGTGTTTTTCTGTCAATATGGGTGCTGTGTGTACATTGAGGAAAAAATTAACTTAAATGATTTTAGCCAATTGCTGCAATATAACAAAGAGTGAAACAATTAAGGGGGTCTGAATACTTTCCGTAACCACTGTATATGTGTAACACCCTTACTGACGACCCAGCAACGCCAAGGCTGGATCTGCCTCCTCTGTGGGCAGCGCTTGCAGGTTCACCACCTGGTCTCGGAAGGGAGTGGTGGGAACCTTGTGCACGTATCCAGGCCTGGGTCTCAGGATAACGTGAGAGTAGGCCGGCCCGAACACAAGGCCCTCTTCACTTACCGAAAATGCTTGGAGGTCCCCGACCCTCTTGATGGAAGTGAACGCCATCAGGAGCACTGTCTTAAGAGACAGGAACTTTAGCTCAACTGAATCAAGCGGCTAAAAGGGACCCCTCTGAAGTCCAGCCAGAACAATAGAGAGATCCCAGGAGAGTATCAGGGGTTTCCTAGGAGGATTCAACCTTCTGGCACCCCTCAGGAACCTAACGATCAGGTCATGCTTTCCCAGGTACCAGCCATCCACTGCATCGTGATGTGCTACGATAGCAGCGATATACACTTTCAGGTGGAGGGTGACCGCTGTGTCCAGTCTCAGGGAGTAATACAACTGGCAGTGGGAGGACTTGTGGGAAGCAAACAGGCCCACCTGAGCTTCCCCGAATCGACTCCAGATCAGCTGAACTGTCTGGGGATGGAGTCGCAACGATTCACTCCGCTCCGGTGTGGACAGCTCGCATGAGTTGAGAAACAAACGGTCGGACATAAAAAAAAAAAAAAAAAAATCCCCGCGAAGGAGATGGCGCGAGTTATTGAACCATTCGACGTGATCGTAGACCGCCATGATGGTTGATGTGTGAAACAGCCACAGTGTTGTCCGTTTGGACCAACACGTGCTTGTCCTGCAGCAGCGGCCAGAACTGCCGCAAAGCTAGATGCACTGCCAGCAACTCCAGACATGTGCCAAAGCAGTTGAGGTCCTGTCCAGGACCCCGAGGCTGCCTGCCTGTTGCACATAGTGCCCCAGCCTGTGTTGGAGGCATCTGTCCTTACAACGACATGCCGCAGCACTTGTTCTAAGGGCACCCCGGCCCATAGAAAAGCAAGGTCCAACCAAGGGCTGAATAGGCGGCGACACAATGGTGTGATGGTGACACGATGTGTACCACGGCGCCATGGCCATCTCGGGACTCTGGAGTGTAACCAGTGCTGAAGTGGTCTCATATGAAGCAATCCGACCGGAGTGACTGCGGCTGCGGATGCCATATGCCGTTCGTTGGTGAGACGTTTCGTCCTAACTCACCGAGTCTAACTCCATACTGGGAAAAGAGATCTTCTGCATTGGGGAGAGTTTGCTCTTTTCTCAGTTGACCCGAAGACCCAACTGGCTGAGGTGCCAGAGCACCAGGTCCCTGTGATCGCAAGCCTCTTCTCGTGACCAGGCCATGATGAGCCAGTCATCGGAATTGAGGATCCTGATGCCCACTTCCCATAGTGTGGCAATTGCGCCCTCTGCGACTTTTGTGAAGACATGGGGGGACAGGGAGAGCCTGAAGGTAAGTACCTTGTATTGCCATGATTTGTGATGCCCACCTCAACGCAAACTGTAGGAAACGAGGAACATATCGAGACATGAAAGTACTCGTCCGTCAGGTCGATCGCTGCAAACCATCTGGGCTTGACACATTGATATACTTTCCTGCTCAACATTTTGAAAGGGAGCTTGTGCAGGCCCCGATGCAATACTCGCACTCCAAGATATTCGAAGGCCATGCTTTTCCTTGTGTAAGATCACGTAGGCTGTAAAACCCCTTCCATCATCTCTTCCTGGAGGGACCAGCTCTGAGTTCTGCATCCTTCGCCAACAGACAGCAATCTCCTGCACAAGACATAGACATCTCGGACTGCCACCGAAGTCTCGAGAATGCCATTGAACTTGGGAGGTCGCCTGACGAACTGAATCGCGTAGCCGAGTCGAACCGTCCCAAAAAAAAACTAATGAGCCAGCAGCACGGGTTGGTTAACGCAAGCCAGCTCCCAAACTCCGTATGAGTGGCACCAAAGGGTGTCCAAGACAGTCGACGTACCTGCAGTGGTGCAGCGATGGGGAGTTGTGCTGGGTGGCCCAGAAGGCATCGCACTCTGAGTCATCCGCAAAACTAACCCCTACCAGGAGACTTGCCATAAGACGCGTGAGAGGCCAGTGCTTCCTCTGACTCTGCGAACTCTTGGCCACTGGCGATAGGGGGCGTCGTGGGTGAGAGTGAGGAAGTGGTGCGTCGCTCACAAGGCTCACTGCATTGCAACCCGGAGGAAAAGGAAACTGCTCTTTCTTTGAAAATGTGGTCACGCCAACGGCGGAACAAAAAGAAAAGGGAACAAAGAATTCTCCCCCTGGCCCTCCTCTGGGGGAAAGAGCAGCACTGACCTCGCAACCTCCTGAAGAGCAGTCACCCACATCTCCGGGTTGCCCGTGTCAGGGCTGCTTCGTCATCTTCTTGGAGGACTCAGTGGCTGGGTGCGACACAGGGGGCACCGCTCTCCTGTGTGGGGCTCGATGCGCCGGCCTCGACGTTGTCTCAGCGCGAGTGGAGGAAGCAGGAGGGTGCCCACGGCAACAAGCAAGCTGAGGCACGGCCCGCGACAGAACGGTGGCAGCTGGAGGATCACGTCGGGGCAGGATGTGCTGGATGGCCTCAGTCTGCTTTTGTACTGCTGAGAAAAGTCCTCGACAGTGGCGATGAACAGGCCAGCATGGGAGATGTGAGCATTGAGAAAGCGTACTTTTGTCGATGTCCACTCTTCCGAGGGACCGCGCCGTGACTCAGGTAGGTGCTACCCTCGGGCATTTGTTTTAGCGCCTTGGCTTGGTGTACTGCAGCATAGCCATGGCATGCAAGGCAGGTGCAGCTTGGCCCACAGCACTATAAGCTTTGGCAACGAGAGCCGCCGACAGCTTACAGGCTTTGGATGGGAGATGTGGACAATTCCTCCAAGTGGCGGCGTTTTGCGGGCAGAGGTGCACTGCAACCGCTCTCTCCACCTGGGGAATGTCAACGTACCCCCTAGCTGCCCTGCCATCGAGGGTAGTGAGGACGGAAGAAAGAGACGAGCGGCTTCTGGCCGTAAAAGGGGCTGTCCACGACTTCGTCACCTCTTCATGCACATCCGGGAAAAAGGAACTGGAGCAACGCGGTTGTGAGGCCGTGCTCTCGCGCACTTAGGGGAGAGAGGGGGGAAAAGGAAAAACATACCAAGAGGATGGAACAAAAAGGGGAAACAAAAAGGGGGATAGGGGGAAAGAAGGGAGGGGGAAACAAAAAAGGGGGGGAGGAAGAGAAACCAATCATCCAGCCGCGATGCTCAGGGCTGGGCGGTGTAGACACCTCCAACCCGATGCTCACAGCTGCCCTGGCAAGCATGGCCTACTCATGCTCTGGTTCCAATTCCGTCAGTGTGGACAACACTCGAGGGGGCAGCCCCGTCGATCTTCATCCTCACAGGCTATAGCCAATCCCCCGATGCTGCAATCGACATCTCATCCTCTGCCGCCCACCGAATGACACCCTGGGACGGTCTGGCGAGACGGCCCAGCAAAATCACCCGGCAGATGCACGGGACATGCGCTGCGGGAGGAGTGAGAAGTCCGTGGGGCGTGGCCCGGCGGAGAAGTTCTCACTGTAACCCTCAAATCTCCCAGAGCACTAGCCGGCAGTCCTCTGCTCGTGGCACAGAAACCGGGACAGAGGCAGAGGGGTCACCTCCACTCCCCTTGAGGAGAGAGAGACGCGATCGCAGCGATGTCATGGTCATATGCCTACAATAGATGCATGAGTCATCCACGAGCGCCACTTCAGCGTGCTGAAGGCCCAGACACTGAAGACAGCGATCGTGGCCATCAACAGAGGACAGGAAACGACCGCATCCAGAAGGACACGGACGAAATGGCATCTTGAAAAAGATGCGAATCGTCCGTGATTTGCTCTTTTAGAGGAAATTGCTCTTTTAGTCGAAGCGCCCAGGGGAATCGCTCTGCAGGGACACCGCTGTACTGCGCCGTAACACCAACCAGGAACAGCCCTCCGAACACAAAGATGAATGGCTTTGTAGTGAATATATAACATCAACTACTCGGCTCCGAAGCAAAAATCTGAAGAGTGGACGCAGCTGTCGCCTATTTATACCCGTATGCACGGGGAGTGGCTCAGGTATGCAAAATCCACTAGCCAATTTTCATTGCCATTTTCTCGTAAAATCAGAAATGATTGGCCTCCCAAGTGAGACCCCATATGTCGTTCGACATAACTCGTAGTGACCGACATAAGTGGAACTTTATTTAATATCCTAATGATTTTTGGCATAAAAGAAAAATCAATAATTCTGACCCATACAATTTATTTTTGGCTATTGCTACAAATATACCCCAGCGACTTAAGACTGCTTTTGTGCTCCAGAGTCACATATAACATTGGCCTAGCTTTTTCAGATTAGTAGCAAATTTTATTTAATTTTATTTTATTTCCACTTGCCAATGGCCAGTGACTTCAGAAAATGTACCAGCCAAAATTAATGAATTAAATTAGAATTCATACAATAAAAAATTTACTGGCCAATTGTTGAGTTACACTGTTTCATATACTCACCAGAGATTTTTACTCTCATTTGGTAATTGGCGAGCATTTATTTTAGGCCCTGTTATCTGACTCAAATCCACTGATGATACTTTAAAATAATACTTATTTTTACTTATACTCTGAAGTACTTTTAGTCAGTTTTGAAGCTTCATGATGTTCAAAATAACATCTTAGACATTCTGCTAAACTTCTCCTTTTGTGTTCCACAGAAGAAAAAGTCATACAGATTTGGAACAACATGCGGATGAGTATATAATGGCAATGTTTGTTTTTGCCTGAACTTACCCTTTAATCAGTTTATAGACTCACAAAAGTATGTAGTTAATGGTGACCACATGTTCCTCACCCTTTGAGCATGACTCTGGCATCTGCATCCTCTGGGATTCTCCTCATGGTTCCACAGTTCTCCAGGGACATCCTCTCCAAGAGCCTGTAGTCCACGTCATCACCCATCCCAATTGTGAAGAGGCAGAACTTCTCCTGCACTGCTGCTTTGGTGTTGCCAATGATGGCCGGACTCTGAACTATGCCAACTGTGGGCCGCCCATCGGTCAGGAAGATTATGAGTGACACGCTGTTGTGATGGGACTCTTCTTTGCTAGAGAGGTAGTCAATGAGTAAGGCCGAGCCTGCCTGAATGCCACCATTGATATCAGTGCCTGAGAAGATTTTAAATGAAAGAGGAAATGAGTTCAACAAAAATTTAAACTGTCATTATTTAATTATCCTCATGTCATTCCAAATCAGTCTACCAACAGTTCATAGTAACCACATTTGTCAAGCTCCAAAAAAGGACAAAAATACAATAAAATACCATAAATCTAGTCCATTCAACTTTTGCAGTTGACTATTTCTTTTTTGTCCTATTAATTTATTCATGAATATGTTAAAAATCCAATTCATATATTCTGACTTTAATACATCTCTTTTATTATGAAAATGTTTTACTTTCGGAGCTTTATGTGTGGCTTCTTTGTACAGATTCTTCAGAAATATTTCTTACTGAACTCCATGGAAAAAAATAATACTATATTATGTATTTAACCTACTATCTATATATATCAATATATATATAATTATAGAATAATAGATAATTCTGTAAATTGTATTTATACTATTATTACATTATTTTGTTATATTTTCAGTTTATGTTTTAGTAATTTTGCTATGTGCTTTTGTCATTTTTAATTGTTTTTGTTTTTCTGAAACATTTCTATTTAGCTTTAATTTATTTTCATTTCAGGTTTAGTTTTAGCAGTTTTAGTACTTCAAATTCAAGGCATTTCTTATTTTCATAATTTATTTATTTCATATTTATTTCAGTTAAAAACAACACCGTGATTCTTTTTTTAATTTATTTTTATTTTTTAACTGTTGCTTTAAATTATTTAAATATGATTAAATTAGGTGGTTTAAATGTGTAGCAGGGTGTGTTCAGGAGTGTGTAAGATTTTCTACCTCCAGTGGGTGAGATCATGTAGATGAATTTCTTGGCATCACGTATATTGTTGGGTGTGACAGGCACAAGTTTGCCCGGCTGCCACACACGGATGCGTTTGGAAAAAGTGACAAAATTGAAGTGATCATTGGGCCGCAGCTCGCGTAGGATCGTGAACAGAGCTTCTTTGGTCTGCATGAGAGATATTAAAAGAGAACTATTGAACACTGTCATTTTGCTGTGAGATGGTTGTGTGTATCTGTGTGTCCAGCTATGAGATCACAAGAACCAGCTGTGAAAAAAACTGGATCATAATATCATTCCCTCCTTCAGAGAACAACACACTGCAACTCTGAAGACAGAAATGCTGAATATAAATTTCATTGTAGTTCATTTGAGTGTGGAGAACTGATTACTTCAATCTGTGTCGATGACAGAGTACTTACCTGTCTGATTTTGGTTCCAACCATGGAAGCACTGGTATCAATCACAAATACAACATTCTTCGGCACGACAGGCAGGTCTTTGGGGGCAAAATAGTGTACAAAATGTCCATCTAGCACCTGAAAGAAAGCAGATACTTTTACAGCCATTTAAATAAAATGTATGTGAGTGTGTGTGTGTGTGTGTGTGTGTGCACAAGAAAGCAATGAGCTCAGTGTGCTGGAAGAGTCTGAAGTCTTCAGTGACTTCATCACACTCTGAATGGACTTCAAAAATGGGAGAAAAGAAAAAGCATAACAAAATGAAATGAAAAGGGGAAAAAGTGAAATAACTGACATTTCATAGTTAATGACAATAAATAACACAATTATGTATAATTATTAATAGATTATAATATTTTTGCAATACATTTTTGTATATTTCTGCTTTAATTATTTCTTAATTCATTAATTAATATAGCTATATATAATATATATATATAATATATATTATATATACAAATATATATATATATAAACTGCGTTGAAATTTTTGGGTTCAGTAGACATTGTAATATTTTTTAATGAATCTCTTATGCCTCAATCAGCTACTTATTTGATAAAAATACAGAAAAAAACCCCATAAATTTGCTAATGTTATTAACAATATAAAATATGTTTTTCTGTTTTAATATATTTTAAAAATGCAATTTATTTCTGTGATGCCAAGCTGAATTTCCATCAGCCATTACTACAGTATAAAGTGTCACATGATCCTTCAGAAATCATTATTGAACTATCAATTGCCAACTGTTTTTTTTTGGAAACTGATACATTTTTTTCAGGATCCCCCCCCCCCTCTTTCAGGATTTCTGAAGGATCATGTTGACACTGAAGACTGGAGTAATGATAAAAATTCAGCTTTGATCACAGAAATAAACTACATTTTAATTATATTAACATAGAAAAACCGAATATTTCACAATATTAAATTTTTTTCCCTGTATATTTAATAAATTAATCCAGCCCTAGATGACATAAGAACATTAAAATCGGTCTGATCCCAATTTTGACCTGGTGTGTGTGTGGTGTGTGTGTTGTGTGTGTGTGTATATATATATAATATTATATATATATATTATATATATTATATATAATAGATATATAGTATTGTATTTTTTATTATTATTATTTTTAATAATTATTTATTTAAATAGTTTTATTTTATATTTTATGTCCATATATGTTAATAATATACAATGAAACATATTATGTGTATGGAGGTATGTGTACCTGAATATCGCCAATGCCAGTGCCAGTTTCTCTCTCTACATCATAATGCACCACAAATTCTCCTAGCATGCCATTGGTTGCAATCTTGGCCTGCTGGGCAATGTTTGGAGTGAAGCTGATCTTGCAGAAGGTGTCGTTTTGTCTGACTACTGTGGAAACGGGTGGTCCTACTTTCCCTGGAGCAGGACAAGATTACCATTTCATGTTTAACAACTTGAACTAACCTGTCAGAAAAGGTATATTTATGTTGTTGTTGTTTTTAATTACTTGGTCTTTAAAACTAGAAAAAGTGGAAGAAATGTAACTGCACTTTTTTCTCCCCCCGTGACTTATGTCGTGTCTCAGCTTGTGTGTGAGGGTGTGGTTCGATCTCAATTCGTTTTTCCTGGGTGATATTGTATCACCAATATTTTAGCAACCCATTGTCTGAGCCCCAGCTCCGCACCCACAGACATCTACTTAACCACAATGCACCCCGCATCAAGGATACAGCTGGTTACCATCTGCTTTCCCATTGCCATTGGAAGATGGAGTTTTGCCATTTTGTAGGGGTAAGACTTCAAGGTAAGTGATGCGAGAGTGCTCCACTACAGTAACGCCCACGCTGAGTCTGCTGACCAATTGCATCGGCCGAACACTGGTCACATGCTCGTAACGGCCCAATCGTCTCTGCAGCAGCTCTTCGTAGGTCAGGAGGAAGACAGCGCGGTTGCGTCCAGGAATAGTGACCTCCATTCGAAACACCTCCATCTCCCCCTCACTAACAAGAAGAGGAGAAAACATTACTCTGGAAATCTGAACTTCTTGCCAAAGGAATCTGTGACCAGTGTTGGGGGTAACGTACACCACGCATCGTTGTACTCGCAATGTCACTTCTACATCATGCGTCTATGACGATACTGCACATGTTTATCTGACTTTCATTTACCAGCTTGTATTATTTGATGTATCTTCTGTTCCTGTGTATACGTAGCGCCTAGTATTTACTTTTTTTCCCAAGTGATTGATTGACGGTCTCTCTGTCCCCCTGTTGAGAGCAACTCAGAAGTGTACTGTAGTTTAACTAATATGAAATATGATAATTCATCCCCTCCCACCCCACACTGATTCAGTCTTCCTACCTGAATCAAACTACTGACCGTGAGATTAAGCCGCATACCTTTGGCATATAGATTTGACTGCTCGTAATTATCTGTGTCCCCATACTCCCACTTTTTGTATTATCTTCCCATTTATAGCCGTAATACGTCCTTGCTTTGGGATCTCGTCCTGATTCGTTCCAACTCTAAAAGCAAATTATATTTGGTTCTGCTTATTAGGTGTGCATTGTTTCTTCTGCATTATGAGTAGTCATGATATTCTCAGTGTTCGCAGGTTCTTCATTTATTTGCTGCGGGGCCCAGGCTTCTCTTGCCCCCCCTTCCCTTTTTTTATGTCCACAAACCTATATAGTGTCGTTCCGATTTAAACCACCTCACGCGACGCACAGTACTATCGATCTTCTCTTGTGTCCTGTTTCCAGTTTAACTAATGTCACAGTCAATTCGTAACGTAATTTAGCTACACAGTGTGTATGGAGTTCAATGTCTTGATGTATATGCACACCATATATATGTCCTTCCCCCTCTGCTGTTTGCCCCGTGTTTGGCCAAGTACATCACAACTATGGTATACGTGTCTCCATGGGAGGACAAAATCTATCTTACCTGACTTTCGTTATCGTCATCTCGTTGTCTCTCCGAGTTGTGTTTTCATTCATGTCATCGTTCCATAATGTAAGAATGTGTGATGTAAGGCTTGTACCAAGACAAGGGCTAAACCTTTGTTCCTATGCTTTTTTTTTACGACCACTGTCAATGACACGCAACGATATATATCCGTGAAGTCATCTTCGTGCTACAGCCTCAAACGGTTGCTGTGACATCGGAGTATATGTCTTCGGCATGACATCTTCATTCTGCGGTCTTTCTTTTCAGTCCACTGCTGTAGGCGAGCCTAGTTTTGCCGCCCTTCTGCTGAGCCTGTAGTTAAGTTCGTAAACTGGCAACGCTATATAATCGTCCTGAAACGCTGCTCTTCAAAGTTCCTTGGCAAACAAATTGAGGCTTTCCTCCTTGTCTTTTCTGCTTGGGGTTTTTTTCTTTGCCTTGTTTTCCATTCTTGTTCTTTTTCGGTTCCCTTGTGTGGTTTTTTGTACTACTCGTCTCCCCTGTAACGTTTGTTGTTGACACACCTGCTCGTTCAAATCATGCAATATTGAGAGTGTTTTTATTTAACGCCCCACCTGGTGACACACATATACCTCTTGTCGTTTCGTGGTTAGTAATACTGGTGTGTAGGACGTTTGTCTGTTCCTTCTTCAGGATTATCCTACCCCCTTCTATCACGACTACCACACTATGTTATGTGCCTCATGTTCCCTCTTCCCTTGCCCGGCCCTGCCACGCCCCATCGTTAGCATTTGAGTTATGTAGCCCCTCTAGATTACCCTGTGTCCGCCCCTCACTGTCAGATTTCTTTCTGCCCCCCCCTTAAACTTCTCCGTGCCCCCCGCCGACTTCTCTGACTCCCCACAACACCGAACCCCCCCTCTTTCCCCTTCTCTGGTCCCGTGGGCTGTATGCAGCGGTGGGGAGGGTAGATGAACGACCCCCTGGTCGCAGCGAGTGTTGTGAGCATGGGCTCCCGCCCACGCCGTGCCGGCTAGCGGGGCCTGCTGGTGGTTCTGGCCCGCCCGCTCCGCTGTTGGGTTGTTCTCGGCTCAGCCGGGCGTGTGGTATGCCCTTACGATTACCCTGTATTGTATTACTCTCTCGAATATGCGGGTCTTGAACCACACCTGTTGTGTTGTCGCGTCTTGTTCGTTGCCTAACCCCTGGGGTTCGGGTCCGTCTCCTATGTCGCGTCCTTTCCGCTGCTGCCACACCACACCAGCATATCTGTGTTGTTTGCCCAGTTAACTGTGTAGTGAATTATGCGTCCGCATATTGACGATGGTGGTGTTGTGAGCCCCTCTCTTGGGCAGTTTACAAAACCCCTCCGGAACACTAAGGCTTTCACATTAACTGATTTGAGCTGCATAATGCCTTTTGTCTTCTCGTGAGGCTTCATGTGTCCGTGCAACTTGAAACTGTAGCGTTATGTAAGTGTCATTTTGATACTACGTCACTACAGTCGTTGGAATTGGATAACGAACCCCTGAATGATTGCGCTGAATATGCGCTTGTTTTCTGCAAGCTCGATTCAGCCGTGATAGTCATGACACCGGATCCCCCACAGTAGTGGTTCTTTTGTTCTATTTCTGTAATATACTTTAGGACAAGTATAAGGATGACAGTAACCTGGACGAGGTCAACATTGGATTCCCCTTGAGTTCTTTGAGTCTTCTTCCTTCGAATAATGAGTGTTAATTTGTTTGGTTTCTTCGTCGACCCAGGGAGCGAGTTACAGCATCCTGGTGAGCCCTTCCTGGGCTTACCGCTCGCAAGCTTTCTTCATATACTGCATTGAACTTTTCACAGGTGACCGTGTACTGTCAGATTTGAACCAACATTGGAATGTGTTTCAGGAGCTGGCTACCACCCCTGATGTGTGAGGACGATTGTCTACTTCCAGTAGAGCTGTTATAAGCACAACAGCACTTGAACATTCTCATAATTGATGATTACCACAGTATTGAAACTAAAATTGAATCAACACTGAACTGACCTGAACCGAACAATGACACTATTGTCTTTGTAGATCTTTTTTACAGCAGAATTTGAATTTGTCTATTTTTTTTTAAGTTTGCGTCATTGATTTTGTTGTTTTCCTGTTTATTACATAAAGCTGCTTTGAAACAATCTGAATTGTATAAGGTGCTGTAGAAACAAATATGACAACATTTAAACAGTGAAACAATCATGAAAAAAAACACAACACAACAACAACAATATCAGTGTTTGGGACAACACATATTGTAATTGTTTAATTTGGTATCATTTACATTATTTAAACATCCATGTGACAACTTCCCCCAATAAAAATGTAACAATTTGACATTTATAAAAAATAAAAGCCTTGAGAACAGTTAAATCTTGCATGATATACAACACACCCACACAAACACACCAACACACTATATATATATTATATATAGTATAAATGATTGCTTTGAATAATTAATGCACAATATTTAAGCTGTCCTTGTTTCCATTGGAGTTACAACCCACCTACAGTCACAACTCATTCTGTTTGTAGGTTGTAACACCAATACTCTTTGTACTTGACAGTAGTTTACAGTTTAGAGGTAAGGTGCAGATTTATAACCTACTCTTATTTATAGCAGACAAATATGGGAATATATCAAAGTTAAGACACATAGGGCAAAAAAATCACCAAGTTACAGGGGTTGGGGAAAAAAGGTTTTTGGTTGTAAAATGGTTGGAGGGTGTTGTAAAAGGGTCGTTTTTGAGTTTACACACCCAATATGTAAAACAAAAAGTCATTTTACAGTCACTAAAATGGAGAAAGCGCAGGTGTCGCGCGTCTTTACCTTAGTTAGAAGCGTTTTCACCTGCCGCGGGATTCTGACAGGAGCCTGAAGACAAACACAAGACTGGTGAGATCCTAGATATGATTATTCATGATGACATTTTCATAAGCGAGATGCAAGAAAAATCCTACAGCATTTGGATCCATGTCAGAAATCGCGTATTCTTCAAAGTCCACATCCTCTGACAATTCAGTATCCTCAGTTTGGCACTGAAAACCCGGACACAAATACAAGACAAGGACTATGAGTAGCATCTTAAGATATGAAATCGCCTATCCCGCACTGGCTGCTCTCTGTAGTGGGTCGAACGTACTTCAGTGGTCCTGTGAAAAGGGCGGTTATTGCGTCCCACCCATCCGAGGACACTAGTGTTTGGGAGGGAGCTCCAGTGCTTTTGGTGTCTAGACGCTTGCGACATTCTCACTCATCTGTCTTTGTCAAACATGAGATTTGCGCTTATCTTCTGAAGTACTTTGCGCAAATGTAATAAACTGGGTAGTTGAGTTTAGTTTAGAAGAACTGGCATGTCTTTATTGGATAATTTCCATAATCAATAGGAAATGGTAAATTATTGTCAGCTAAGTTCGAAAAAAAAAACGCTGTAAAGACTTTGTTTTAATGCAACTCATTATTTAACTTTTTCCAACTTCTCATTTTCTCGATAAGGTCGGATTTAGGGTTGAGTAGGTTTTAGTAGCCTAACTCAAAAATATTATAGCCTATAAGCTTGCACATTTTAATGAATGAAGGCTATGTTATTTCACACTTGCAGATCACAATGATAGAAACGTTTTTAAAATTGGTTGCTTCATCAAAGTCAAGTGGGTTCTTCTGAACTTCTGTCACGTTTCTATTAGGTGGTGCTGTTGGCGTAATTTGTAGTAGACGTGGATTGTTGCCTTGCAGGACCCCTCCCGGAGCTCCAGCGCTACAACGTCTGAGCAAGTGGTTCTTTATAGTGGAAAAAGGTCCTTCGTATGTATATATAAAAACCTTTATATTATAAACTACAGAAAACCTTTCATGGAAACAGTTCTTAGATATATACATAATAATCTAAGAACTGTCCATTGAAAGGTTTTCTGTGGAACCCCAAAAATGGTTCGTTAATTGCATCTCTGGTATAAATTAATAAAAAAAAATGATAATAATAAATAACTTTATTTTAAGATGTGCACCCGGTTGAAAAACAGCATATGCTGGTTAGGTATATTTTGACGCTGGGATGCTGGTTGAAGCTGGTCCTTTGCTGGTTTATTGTGGTCCTTTTGCTGGTTTATGCTGGTCCTTCGCCAGAAAAGGACCAGCATTAACCAGCAAAGGACCAGCATCCCAGCGTCAAAACATACCTAACCAGCATATGCTGTTTTTTCAACAGGGCAAGATGATAATAATATTACATTTTGATTAATTAATTGAATTGTAGACCTGTTAGTGATTGCTCCACACCAACCTCATTCTCTAACGTGATTTTTTGCTGTCTTTGCTGCCATCTACAGGATTGACGGGCTTTATTGATCGTGAAGGGAGATGTAGGATCCTGTCAGATTGGATTTCTGCGCATCTGAGGTTAGTTCATTGATGTTGGCTCTGGTGAACTCGTGTGTCCTGCCAGCAGTGTTTTTTAAACACAATTCACCGATTACTTTAAGTGAAAAGTGTTGAGGTTGCTGAATAGGTTAATGACAATTCTTGCTTGAAGCTTGAAGGCTCAACAAGTATAAGCTAATATATGGAGACTGGAAAACTATGCGGCCTCAATGACAGTCAGTGATCTCAGCCTTATTTTGACATTCTTGAGGGGTTTCTAGAGACCATTTACCAATATCATTGATTAACGAACATATAAAGCTATCAACTCCCCAAATGCATTGGATACAATTCAAATTATTAGGGCATATCGAATATAGGTGGCAAATGAAGAAAGTGTAAAGATTGGGGATCGTCCATATTGAACGGTCATCCAGATGATGGCATAATATCAAAATAGAAGCAAATGTTGTATTTCAATAAAGCATTTTACCATTATCAGTAGCCTACTATACATTAATGTGTTTCAGAAGCTACTCTCTAAAAAATGCTGGGTTGTTTCAAACCAAATTTGGGTCAAATATGGACTAACCCAACTTTTGGGTTAAATTTTTACATTAAAATTTTAACCCAATGGTTGGGTTAGTCCATATTTGACCCAAAGTTGGGTTGAAACAACCCAGCATTTTTTAGATTGTATGTCTGATATGTCACACGATTCAAAATAACATCAGCTCTCTTCTGAAGTCTTTTACAGTATTGGGATTTTCCTAATGTTGCTCCAACACAGTTCCTCCTTTAGAGAGGCTCTTAGAACATTACTGGTTCACCAAAAAGGCATGGACTTGCTGACATTCATTTCTTACTGATAGTTTTCTGGAACTGACAAAACCTTTTCTCTGACAATTTGCTGTGCAAAATGGTCTCTGTGGAAAGAAAGAAACATTCGTTAAAGTTTATTGATTGATTGACTTTGAGGAGTTTTTACTTAATAAAAAAGACATTTTAAAAGAAAAGGCAGGGGATAAGAAATAAATGCTTTATTTGGCTCTAATCTGCTGTTCAGAAAGGCCTTATATTATTTATACTATTATTTATTTTTGTACCCTCCTGGACCCCCCCCATGAAATGCTTGTTAGTTTTTCTTATTTCTTTGCTCCCTGGTCCAAATAGTCCAAACACCTTTCCCTTTATTTTGAACAGTATATTGTGGTTTATCATTTAATTTGAAAAACGTCTCGATTTTTAATTGTTTTGCTTGAATAGTGTCCTTGTGTTGTCTTTCTTTAAAATTAATTCTACTTATTTAACATTTTGTATATAATGCAACACTCATTTATAACAGTGGCTTAAGTGTTTAAATTCTAAATGGGGTCACTTTATGTCAGATGGCCATATGAATGCATAAATATAGTGTAGAAATGTATTGTAAAATAAAAAACCTGTAAAAATAGGGCACAATGTACTGTATTAAAATGAAGGAATTTTCTGTATTATTATTATTATTATTATTTTTTTTTACAGGTGTTTTACCTGTATTTGCAGTGTCTAGGAACCGAAGATAAAATACAGCCTTATTTCAAATGATAGAAATATCCGAATGAAAGAGAATAACCTTATTCTCAGAACAACCACAGATATGGCCTCAGTTTCTGGTGATTGGGCAATATTCTGGGTAATAATAACAAATTAACCACTGAATTGACTATGGCTTTGATAAATGTTTTATATAATGCATTTACATTGTCACTCTCACAAAAATATCTATCATCAAAAAATAAAAGAAAGAAATAAAGAAAAAAAGTATATGATTTGAATATGTACATATTCATAATCATACTCTAATAAACTAGTAAAATGATTCCTGTTCAGACACAATGATTTTTTTTTTATTAACACATATACTACAACTTTTCACGTGCAATATAATACAATTTGGGAGATAAAATATGCTTAATTGATAATGAAAATAATGGCATTGTCCGAAATTGCAATATTGTTTTGACAACATGTGAAACAAAGAGTGTGATATGTCTCATTCCTTTCCAGGGACTGTGTTTGTTCATCTGCTGGTCAGGTTTCAAAGGTTCCTGTCTCTGTTTCTTTGGTTATGTGGGGCACAACAAATATTGACGAGGCTCAGAGGTCTCAGAGACTGCAGAGGCTGATCATTTAGCCTCAGTCAGTGTGTGCATGTGTGTGGACTGTGCTGGCAATTTTTGTGGTTTCCTGAAAGGACTTTTCTCTGGTTCCATGAAGACTCCAGTTCTTCTGTGTGTCCTGCTCTTTTCTCAGAGCTGGGCTTTCGAGTTTATCATCGATGGCGAGTGGGAAAGTGAAACAGTAAGACTGAAATCTTAAAAAAAAAGAGGCAAATTTATGTGCATGCATGCTGATATCAGTACACTGAATGTGCGTCTAAATTGAAATCTATATTGTGTATGTGTGTTATTTTGTTAGTCAGGTCCTTTGGATCAGAACCACCATTCTGGGAGATACAGGGTAAGCATTCATATTCAACTTCAAAATTTTATTGCAAACAGAAATATACTGAAATTATACAGCAGCATATTTGTATAATAATAATAATTTATGTAGTTTATTTTTTTTCCAAGGATGTTCAAGCAGTTTTGAAATGTTTTAATGTGATGATAGTGTCACTGAGGCCTTCATTGATTACCATTGATCAAAGAGTCAGGTGTAAGTCCACCAGTCCATGCGGTTGTGTCAGATGTCACTGTTTTTTTTTAAATTCAATTTAATATTTGAATCAGTTTTATATATTTAGATTTTGTTTTAAAATGTTGTAAAATAAACACATGTAAAAAAATATATATAATAATTATATTAATAAGTATTAAGTATATTATAGATACATATTTTTTCAGTGGATATAATTAGTATAAATAAATTTATATGTGGCACCTGTTACAACAATTGCAAGCTTATAACTAAATGAAATTAACCGAAACATACGGTATGCAAAGTAATTTGACTTCTGAGGAGACAATTAATATTTCTTAAATTTGATCTTTTCTGTGAAAAAAAATTTATCTAAAAAACATGTCTATAGGTTCTGGAAATGTATAATTCAGATTTTTTTATTATTTAAAAATTTTCCTTTCTCTTTGGAGTGTTTTTTAAGCTCTTGGTGCATAAAGAAGATCTTGTAAAGTTGCAAAGACTAAAGTCTCAAAAAAAAAGATATTCTTTATCAAAGTTAAGACTCAACCACGCCATCCTAAACCGGATCGTTCTAACATTGCAACAAACCTACGTCACTATGGGGGAAGATTTGCATAACGCCTCCAAATTGTTCACGCAAAGAAAGAAGGCATAACGTGTATTCTCGCTGTAGTATTGCCGCTGCCATATCGTGAAGACGTGTGTGTGTTTTGTTTGTGAAAGCGAAACTACTTTGTTTAAAAGAGGACAATATCTGCTTCGTCAATACCTGGAGCTGATCCGTGCTGGTCACTGAAGAAATACATCAACTTTGCGCTTGTGGATCGCCGGATCGGCTTTCACCGTGGACGAAGCGGGGTCCAGCCCGGAGTCGTCACATGTGGTTGCACAAGCCCACCGGATGCTCCTTCGTCGAATCCACCGCCAGCTAACCGTTATAAAGCCGTTCCTCACTCTTGCCGCCGTGTGTGATGCGTGTGTTCGTTGTGTGAAAGTGAAACTACTTTGTTTGGCATTTCAAAAGTGGACACAACTAGAAATCAGTGGTTATGTTTTATTTACAACAGTGTTCCAGAGCAGTTCAACCCAAATATTAAGATGTGAGCAACGCATTTTATGGAGGATGAGGACTGTTTCCTGGGAGAGTAGCCTACAATGACGGTGTCTGTTTCTATAAAGTGGGGGCAGTTCCAACTTTGCAAGGACAATCTGGCGCTTCTGACTCACAGACTGTAAGTACGTTTTCATATTTCAAGAATTTGCCCATGATGATTCAAATGCGAGTTTTGAGCAGTTAGAGTAGCGCTTGTTGTTTGTCATTTCTCCAGACATGGTTTTATGTTTACGCGGCGCAATGCAACGCAATGCATTAAAAGACAGTATAAGTCATTATAATAAATAATAATTATGTCCCCACTGTATGCAACAAATGCCTCGTTTGTAATGGGTTTTATTGTTTTTGTCTTGTAGCGCCGGGACACAGCATCACAGTATGATAAGGGGCGTAAAATTTCCGTCACACACTTGAGGTATTCAGCCACATCACAACGCACTGGATAGCTGGCAAATTAGAGCACACCTCGTTTTTTCAGACCGATGAGATTTGTAAAAAGCGACGCGTTTCAGAAAGGCGGGGCATGGAGGAGAAACAATACTGTACAGTATGTGGAAAATAATGTGTTTTTTTTTTACTTAAACCACATAAACACATTGCATTGCACCAAATACACAAAACAAATGTTATTTTTGCAACCTCATATGACCCTTAACACTGTAAAATATCTTGTTAATGTACAGTTATGTGAACGATCCTCATTTGAATATTTAACATAAATTTTTTTACATTTGAATTTAAATTATTTTTAGATCTTTTGTGTGTGTAGAGAAATTATTTGACCAGTGAAGAAGAAGAGGATTTTGGTTATTCATGCTCTTGTTGTGCCACTTTAATCTGATCTACTAATCGATTGGCTTGTTTAAAAGGACAACGGTTAATGACGTCCCCCCTGTTACTGTTCTGTTTGCTAGAGGACCACCCACCCCCCACCCCCCCCCCCCCCCCCCTAATAGTTTACTGTCAAAAGATACAATTTTGCAAGCTTTGATGTTTACTTTCACACAAGCCAAGAAGTGTCACAAAATATAGCATTTCAACCTAGAAAAGGACATTTCCTCAGGACAAACTTTATGTCTGGTGGTACTAAGGTATACAAATGTTTTCTAGGCAGTTTCTATGGTCTTATTTAATTTACTGTTAATAGTTTGATTTATGTAATGTGTTTTGTTTGTGTATGTATGCAGGCAATTCAGGGCAATGACATCACAGTTAAGAGCTATAAGGTGGAGAGCAGAATCACGTCGCGGTTCGCTCACACCACAGTCAAGAGCTCTGTGGTCAACTCAGGCCCCAACGCCCAGAGCATCGGCTTCAACGTGGAGATCCCCAAACGGGCCTTCATTAACAACTTCACCATGTGAGAGCATTAACAGACACAAATACATACACACAAACACATCAGCTTCCTGTATGACCAGTGGCTGCTTTTCAGGAATGTCAATGGGATCACATTCACCGGCTCAGTGAAGGAGAAGTCAGTGGCACGGAACCTTTACGCTCAAGCAAGAGCTCGTGGGAAAGCAGCAGGCATTGTCAGGTACTGCTCATCCACCCATCAACATAAATTGCAATTTTTACACTATATATGTGACCCTCTCTGTGAAATCCAGGCTAAAGTCTCAAAATCTAATTATGAGACAACAAGCATCAAAGTTTGATTTCAACCATTAATTTCACTATGATTTCAGTCTTTGACATGGTCTTACTCAGTCAGTAATAAAGATATTAATGTTACATTTTCACAGAATGTTCTTTACCTTATGAAGAATGATTTTATATAGAAAACAGTATATCACAAAAAAAAATACTTTAGCTGGGGTTTCACAGATATTAAAATGTTCAAATATATATCCAGGATTTTCTATATTGTATACTTAATGAGGTCTTTCAATATATATTTATATTCATAACTATGTTTGGATTTACAGTTATATATTTTTTATAAACAGTCTATATATTAAAATCCTTTAACAATTTGAATTTACTTTTTATATGTGGGTAGTTGATGTATAACACTTTTTTTTCAAATTTATATACATAAATATCAAGTGTTTATTTAACGTTGTATAATTGGACATTTTTCACAATTTTGCATGCAAAATAAGTATAAATGAATTAGCAAAATTCAGTTTGAAGTGATTTTTGGTATAGCATGATCTGTAACTTCACTTCAACTCTATATTTGGATTTATATGTACTGTATATATTCTGTATTAATACATAGACTAATATATTTAGATGTATAAGTGTATATTTAGATTTACAGTTGTATATCAAGTAGTTATTAGACAGTGTGTTTAAATCAATAATAAATCTGATATTTAGATATGCATGCAAATATTCTGTTGTATAGATCTGAATATATATAATATATTATAATATATAATATATATCTATAATATATCTATATATATATATTTATATATGTACAGTCTATTTATAACGGGTGGATTTGTATAATTTCCTAATCTATTAAATGCACAATATATTTTTTTTTTTAAAGAAGTCTCTTCTGTTCACCAGGCCTGCATTTATTTGATCCAAAATATAATAAAACAGTAAAAATTGTGACATATTATTGCAATTTAAAATAACAGGTTTCTATTTTAATATACTTTAAAGTATAATTTATTCCTGTGATGGCAAAGCTGAATTTTTAGCAGCCATTACTCCAGTCTTCAGTGTCACATCCTTCAGAAATAATTATAATATGCTGATTTATTATCAATGTTGGAAACAGTTGTGCTGCTTAATATTTTTTTAATAGAAAGTGAGCTTAAAGACTTACATTGTTACAAAATGTTTGAAATGCTGTTCTTTTTTTTTAGCTTTTTTATTAATCAAAGAATCCTTTGACTCTCAGGACTAACTCTCAAGCAATGGAGACCTTTAGGACGGAGGTGCATGTTCCTCCAGGCAGCAAAGTGGAGTTTGAGCTGCACTATCAGGAAATGATGCAGAGGAAACTGGGCGTCTACCAGCACACACTACACTTACAACCTGGACGCCTGGTTCCACTGCTGCAGGTCAGTTCCACACACATATAAACACACACAGTACATAAATATACAGTTGTGTCATGAACCCTGTGATGTGACCTCTACTGAGATGTTAATGGGTTTTTATGATGGTTGTATCTCCACAGGTTGATGTGTATATATTTGAGCTCAAAGGTATCAAGTTTGTCACGGCCTCTAACACACTGGGAGAGCAGTTTTCAGATTTGACCAAAATCACCCACACAAAAGAAAAAGCCCACATTGTGTTCAAACCAACTTTGCAGCAGCAGCGCAAGTGTGAAAACTGCACTGAAAGTGCAGTGGATGGCGTGTTTACTGTGAAGTATGATGTGGAGAGAGAGAGCAATGCTGGAGAACTTCAGGTGTGGATGTACATTCACTTTTACAGCTAATAGTTGACATACCAAATCACAATCAGGTGTGAGTCCACCAGTCTCTGCGGTTGTGTTATTTTAGTATCATGTATACAAGATAGTTAATAAAAATTCATTTAGTTGTACTAAAATAACTAAAACTGAATTTAAAATGAATAAACATAAAACATAACATAGTATGGAACCGTGTGGAAATAAAGAAAAAATAAACATTTAAAATATTGATAAAAACTAGTTTCACTATAATACTAAAATAACACTGATTCAGTTCGATTTTTAAAATTAGATTTTGCAGGCAAAAAAGGAACTTCAAGGGGTCATTGATTATGATTTCACTTTTTTAACTTTAGTTAGTGTTTAATGTTGCTGTTTGAGCATAAAAAAAAAGATCGGCAAAGTTACAAAGCTCAAAGTACACTTCAAAAGGAGATATTTTATTTAAAAGAAAACCCTTTTCAAAAACGACAACGAATGACTCGTTTGGACTACAACACATATTTCCGGGATTTGTGATATCACAAAAAATTACGAATGGGACGAGACCTGGTTGAGCAGCACTAGAGAAGACAACGAGTGTTATATATCGGAGACGCACTAGCTTTCCCAAGACAGACGAACTTAGAGTGCTTACAATCATCAGGGTTTAAATCGCGCTCAAATTGATTTGATTTTGAAGCTCGCATGTAATGTATGGTAAAAATTATGGTAGAAGCTATGGTAAGGGGCGTGACATTTCCTGACCAGGCGCCGAGTGCTGCCAATCACACACACTGGCCCAGCTAACCAATCACAGCACATTTCGTATTTCAGAAGGCGGGCCTTCATTTGATACAGGAACTATTTGAGCCGTTCATGCCAGACTGGTGAGAGAGGTGTTGTAATAATATAAAATAAGTGAAAAATAATGTGTTTTTCGACCAACCTAGTATGAGAGCCTGTTCTAGTACACCCCCAAAACAAAATCAAGACTTTGTAAAAGAGCATAATAGGACCCCTTTAATTTTGTTTTCGTTCAATTAAAAAGAGTCAAATTAAATTATATCAATATTTATATTTGCACATGCCCCAAATTTTGATAGTATGGTTGCAGAAATGGCAAACTTTATACAAAATAAATGTACGATCAACTAGCTCACGCTGTATAAAATGTAATTTGACAGTCAACATTTTTTTAAATTCTTATCTCAATTCATTGAGGATTTTTATTCAGTAACCAATCTTTACTGTACTGTAGAGCATTCCTGATAACCACACAAGAGCACATACCTAATGCACACTGTGCAGAATACACTCTATTGCCTGCTATTTTTCAAATATAGTATGTGCAACAGTACGTAGTATGCTTTACTTAATAACCTGCGATTGCTGATGCACTGTATTTTCTATCTCTCAGGTGTCTGACGGTCATTTTGTTCAATTCTTTGCTCCGTCTGATCTATCTCCTCTCTCCAAAAACATTGTTTTTGTCATCGACGTGAGTGGAAGCATGTGGGGGCTGAAAATGAAACAGGTATGGATGTGTTTACTCAAAGTATCCTGCAGATATCAGGAGATACATCCTATCAGCACGTGGTCCATTACTGAAAAAGTCTTCATGTGGATGCAGTGGAGAACTGCATTTTCAATTGCATTGTTGCCACCATGTGGTCAAGTAAATTGTAGGGCACTCATTTAAAGTGATCATGACATCAAATTAGACTCTGTTTACTTTCTTAAAATGTTATCAGGTCTTATTATACACTATTAATCCGGGATTTTCATTCATTTTGTTAATAACTTTTTGAGTGCCTGATTAGAAATGATAGAACATTGCTTTCAAGTGTAAATGAATGTGCTGCCTTAATCAAGAAAATATTTATCTATTTTAAATTGCATGTCACACAGCTAAAATGGCTGAATTTAGCATTTCACTTTCTTTGTGCTTTTAGTTAGCAAGTTAACAGTTTAGCCTGTTAGCTTAACATTATTCCAATGTGATGTCATTAGTTACAAAATGCTCTTGATTATCATGAAAACCGCTACCAGAGAAAGCTATTACCAGTGAATGTTAGTTTAAACCTTGAGAAACAAACAAGCTACTTAACAGCTTTTTGTTTTTTCATCCGTTTCGTTTCGTTTTGTAGACAGTGGAGGCAATGAAGGCTATTCTAGACGATCTGTCAATGGATGACTATTTCAGCATCATAGATTTCAATCACAACGTCCGTTGCTGGAATGAAGATCTGGTCCAAGCTTCCTCCATCCAGGTGAACGAAGCTAAAAAGTACATCCAAAGCATCAAGCCTAATGGAGGTGAGAGAAATATATGGTGAAATTTGGAATCTTTTGTTTCGGGTGCCCCCAGGCAATCATTTTTAATCTTATTTTTAAAGTCCCCATGAAGTCAAAATGAAAGTTTTTTGGGTGTTAGTATCAATATGTTAGTCTCAAGGTTATCTATAAGGCAGTGTGCTCCAAAACAGTGACAAAATTCGCATTTAGAAGATCACTTCTTTCGCCAAAACGGCTCAACGATTTTTTTGACGTCACATCGTACTTCAGCTTCTCATCAAACTTTCTGTCCAATCAAATGCTCTCTAGAATCCGAAGCCCCGCCCCTACACTATAAAATAGACGATGAAGCCGCGACTGAAATCGGTCATTTGTCCACAGAATTAGTATTTTCTGTAAAGTGAATGGCACGTAGTGCACTATATATGGGACAGAGAACGATTCAAACAGTGTAAATATGCTCTCCATTGAGGAAAAAAAGAAGTCTGGTTTCGCGCGGGTCGGCTAACCACTGCACCGCACACACACTCTGCTCCGGTCTAGAGACATGATAGCACGGAGCGGATCACATGCACGAGTCGCCACAGACCACAAAATGTATCGGAGCTATTTTAATTCTACACAGAATGCTATATTTATAGCAATATGGATGAGATTGTGGCTGGCACACCCTGTCAAATGCAGCTTTACGGAGCTAATGGCTCTGAACGGCTCGAGCCCAAGCTGTGATATAAACGAACGCTATAGGCTATTTTAAAAGGGGCTTTTCTTCTTTTTTTTTTTTTTTTTTTTGGCGCTGGATTGTCCAGACATATAACTGTAATCAAAAAAACAGGTCCGCCATGGTGCTTCCGTTGTCGTTATAATGACGTAACACGATAGAGTAACGCTGCGTGTTTCTTCTAAGCATTTCAGAGGGGGGACCGTTAGGATGTAAAAGAATAAAATTAAATTAAATAGTATTAAAAACAAATACACATCTATTTAGAAAATGAAAACTAATAAAATATGACAAAACACAAAAATTTGACCTTTTTACATGAATTTCTTGCATGACAGTTTGAGTTGTTAATTGAAACATTTCTTGAAAATGGACTGTCTCTGACCCTGTATTTAACCCCAGGCACCAACATCAATGAGGCTTTACTGAGAGCAGTGCAGATGCTGTTGAGAGCTTCCAATCAGGGATTGATCGACCCTCGTTCTGTGTCTATGATCATTCTGGTGTCTGATGGAGACCCGACAGTGGGTAAGGTTTATTAACATTTACACAATACAACAGAGAATTTCTGTATGCCCTGAAGTTTCCTCTAGTCCTCAGTGAACTACTCTTTCTCTTTCGTTATCTTGTTTAGGAGAAATAAAGCTGAGCACTATTCAGAAAAACGTGAAACGTGTGATGAGGGAGGAGTTTTCTCTATACTCTCTTGGTATTGGTTTTGACGTAGACTTCGACTTCCTGGAGCGAATTGCTATGGACAACAGAGGCATCGCCCAGAGGATTTATGCCAATCATGATGCCGCAGACCAGTTAAAGGTTTAATACACTGCCACAATAAATCTTATCTCTTCCATGTAATGGTATTTTTTTTTCCAAACTATATGACAATGTGACCCAATTGAACTTTTTAGAGTGACTAGAGACCTGTGTGAAGAGCGGTGATTTTTACGAGGAGTGTATTTATTTTTTGGTGTTTCACACTTGCTAATCCCTCTTACAGTGAAATGTTATTGGTTGAAAATCCTGCGATAATTAAACATCAAATATATTGTAATTGTCTGTTATTGGAATGTACTACGCATTTATTTCAATATTTATATATAATATATATTTTTATGTAAAAAGATACATTTATACTGGGGAAAAAAAAAAAATTTTAAATACTATATGTGTGATATATATATATATGTATATATAATATATATCCAAATTCATGACATACGTCAAAATATATTGCAATAAACATGTTTAATTAACATTTTATTATATTAACTTTGGCAGCCCTAAAAACTACAAGTACAAGATTAAATTGAACAACAAATAGGGAGTTTCTACCTTAGTGTCTCTTTCAGTTTCAGAAAAGATTTGGAAGAGAAGAAAGTCAGCTAAAAGTTGTGAATTGCTGTATGAGCTCAAACATTTCTCATCAAATTCTTCCAAGTTCAAATGATCAGAGCTATGATATACAGACTAACTTTATAGCTCACAATACTGTACGTCAACAATTGTCTAATTTGAGTCTATTGTTACTTTTTCAGTATCAAATGAGAAACATCTGAGATTAATTGGACGTGAATGTGAATGAAACAAAACTCCATTAACTCTTTTGAGCTTTTAAAGACTCTATTTTCGATCATTCATCTTTCTTTTCTTCTCTCTCCAGACGTTCTACAGTCAGGTCTCCTCTCCTCTCCTGAGAACCATCGCCATTCATTTTCCTGAGAACGCTGTGAATAACGTGACTCAGAATCGTTTTGACAAGTTCTTCCATGGTTCTGAGCTGATAGTGGCTGGAAAACTCCAACCGTCAGACCTCACAACGCTGCAAAGCCTCACCACCGCTTCTGCTGTGAGCCCCATGTCACCTTTGTCTCCATTCAGATTTTCAAGTTCAGTTTTCATGCCTTGTTTAATAATAATTGTTTTGCTTCTCTAGGCAAACATGGACCTGAACATTCAGACAGAGGCGGATATTCATGGGTTGGACTCTGTGCTCAGCACACATCAACATTCCTTCACCGGCTTTGCTCGGCAGATGTGGGCATACATTACTGTCAATCAGCTATTGGCCGAACGGTGAGATAAAAACCAACCCTGTATTCACTTCAAGAGCAGTTTTGCTAGATTTGAGGCCATCTGCATGCACAACTGATCAAATAAACGTTTAGAAGATTAATTTTAGATGAAGATGCACTTAAAATGTCCTTCCCCACCAATCAAAACCATTCAAAACAGGAAACTGAACCAAAAAAATTCAAGGAGGTGACACAGAAAATTGCCTCAGATCGAAAAAGTAAAATTTCATAGTCGATGAAGACATTGAATATTAATCTGTATTGATTTGAAACTGCTGTAGCAGCCTGGAAATGCATGGGCATTAATTGGCATTATATTAACATTATTTATCGTTTTATTATTAAAATAGCCTACCCTGTTCAGACAGTGACACACAAATGCGGACATATCCACATTTAAGCGTTCCATACAAAATTGAGCAGATTTAGTTCGCAAATAATGATTTGACGATTTTCATTTACAATAATCAATGCTAAAATTCAGTGTTAGTAACAGTCCAATTCGCCAATGTATCATTCAGCACGATTTGTGAACCACTTCAACAGGTTCATTGAAAACAATCAGCTTGTTCACGAATCAGGTTTCAGAGGTTTCTTTAGTCCATAATATGACTAATATGTTTTTTATAAAATCTAGATGTTATGAAGTAAAATTTAAAGTTTTCCAAACATACTAAGATAAATATACATATACTATAAATAAATATACATATACTATAATGTACTTCGGTACATTAACAAAGTATTTTTACTTTGTTACTGTACCTAAGTACATTATAGTATATGTTTACTATGATTCTGTCCACCACTCATTAATATTAATTACGTTTGGCTGATTTGTTGAAAGGCAGACGTTGGTAAATATGCCCTGGTACTGTGACCAAATGAAATAAAGCTTAAAATATAAGATAATGTCCCAAAAAGTGGAGTGAACCAGGTTGTTATGTAAACTAAAGAAAGGTCAGTTCTTTTGACAACTTACTGTTTCAGTAGTAAATGTAAAAAAATAAAAAAAATAAAGGAATTTTTTGCAGAATTAAAAAAATATTCTATATGTATACCATGTGCAATGATGGTTCCAACATACATCTAATATGAGGCTAAATGAACATTTCTTTCTTGCGTTTCCCATTAAAGGTGGGGTAAGCGATTTCTAGTAGCCAATGTTGACATTTGAAATCACCAAAACAAACACGCCCCTACCCCAAAAGTGTCTCGCCCCTATTTTGATAGCTCCACCCCACACATACGTACGCAACCCAGGCAACGATTAGTTCTGTGAAACAAAGCAAAACTGCTGCTGTTTTCCATTCATGATGTATTGACACAAATTTTCAAACTGATTTCAATGGCGCTTGTCGCATCCAGTGTTATGACCCAGGATTTAGCTGTGGCGGCGCATGACACGTGTACTACCTACGAGAAGAAACAAAACAACTAGGCCTCCGATCGTAGGCCTTCCGCTCCTTGAGTTCTCTCCAGCGCTGGAAAGCTGATCCGATATTACAGGGTCATATTCTGCATTAAGCTGTCTTTGTTCGCAGAAGTTTTCATCTTTGTTTTTATCCGCCATCTCTATCTTTCTGTCGCTCGGCTCGGCTAATGTCCGTCCCGTGCACTGAACACGCTCTCCTCCACATCCTGAGTAGTTACACCCCTTACTGCTGATTGGCTACAAGTTTGTTTACTCGGTCCCGAATCAGTTTTCTATAGTGTTTTTGAAAAATCGCTTCCCCACACCTTTAATCGTACTCATTCACTTTGCCATTGTGGATTTCCTCTCATGTAGCTCTCTAGCTCCTACTGCGAATAAGAAGCGTAGGATCACCCAGAGGATCATGGCCCTGGCTGTGGAGCATCAGTTTGTGACCCCTTTCACCGCCATGCTGGTGGAGGGTCATGACCAGGGAGGGACAGAACGACTGATCGCAGACTCGCCCAGAGACTCAAAACATGGCTGCTGCTCAAGTACCAAATCCAAACAGTTTATCTTGAAATATAATATCAGTATGGCAAAGGCCTTATTAAAGGGATAGTTCGCCCAAAAATGAAAATGTACCCACCCTCCACTTATTCCAAACCTGTATGAGTTTCTTTCTTCTGTTGAACGCAAAAGAAGATATTTTGAAGACAGCTCGTAACCAAACAGTTGACGGTAGCCATTGACTTCCGTAGTATTTTTTTTTGTCAATGGCTACCGTAAATGATGACAGAATTTAAATTTTTATGTGAACTATCCCTTCAAGCAAAGTATGGAATTTTTTTGTTTTGTTCTAATTATCTGTTTATTATTATAGGGGTTCTAATTAATTTTATTCTGTTTTTAGCCACTGCTCCCTTATCTGGACCACACCAGTTACTCTATGCAAATCCTCAGTGGATTCAGCCTACTTATGCTCCAACTCAAGAAGCAACTGGAACGCTTGAAAGTACCATTATAACCAGTGGTAATGCAGCACAATCAAATAATAGCCTGAAAGCAGTTCACATGGATTTTGATTTGAATGTGAATGCCCAAAACCACATTTCTTTTCAAGTGGGCTGGGTTCCACAATTAGTTTAACAACTGATGTGAACCACAAAGAGATTTGAGATCACTTTTAAATTCAGAATCAGTGTGAATGCCATGAGAATTGGTTTCTTGTTACTTAAGCAAGACAACAGGCTCAACTTGTATTTTCTTGCAATGGTCAGTTTTAAGATGTTGGGCTATTTGGCTTTTTATAACATGTTGTTTCTAGTGGAAAGAAAATGTCCAGAATACAGTTTTTTGTTTTGTTTATGTTATCTCCCCCATCCTTTTGATTTTAATGTAGTGGACAATGACCCCCACTTCATCATTCACTTACCCAAAAGTAACATGGACATCTGCTTCAACATTGACTCCAAACCCGGACACATCCTCAACCTGATTTCAGATCCTGGAACAGGTAACTTGATGTCTTCCATCACTTAAAAAAAACTGAGGTCCTTTATTTCATATTCCATATGCACTTTTTTTCCCTGTCCAGGAGTCACAATCAACGGTCAGTTGGTTGGGTCTAAGAAAATGAAGAACAACAAAATAGACACATATTTCGGCACCATCTCCATATACTCTAAAACACACGGTGTGCAGGTTATAGTAGGAACCAACAGAATCGACCTGATGGAAGGCAGGAACAATCATTCCTTCTCTTGGGGAGCCACAGCTGAGCTAGTGCTGGACAGGTATAAAAAAAACAAATGTACTACAGCAAACATTACAAATATGGGAATCAGTAACTGTAAGCTAGTAAATTTGATTACTCTACAATAAACTCAAACTGCAGATTTTAGGAACAAAACTGTAGTTTTGTTAAGTGAAGGCTGTTCTGTCCATCATATGGCCATCATTTTTTTTTTTTTTAAAGGGATAGTTCACCCAAAAATGAACATTTGATGTTTATCTGCTTACCCCCAGGGCATCCAAGATGTAGGTGACTTTGTTTCTTCAGTAGAACACATATGATGATTTTTAAGTCCAACCGTTGCAGTCTATCAGTCTTATAATGCATGGCATTGGTAACAAAATCTATGAGAGTAAAAAAAGCATGCACAGACAAATCCAAATTAAACCCTGCGGCTCGTGACGACTCATTGATGTCCTAAGACACGAAACGATTGGTTTGTGCCAGAAACCGAACAGTATTTGTATAATTTTTTACCTCTAATACACCACTACACTCTTAAAAATAAAGGTGCTTCACGATGCCATAGAAGAACCTTTTTGTCTAAATGGTTCCATAAAGAACCTTTAACTTCTGAAGAACCTTTCTGTTTGACAAAATGTTCTTTGTGGTGAAAGAAGGTTATTCAGATTATAAAAGGGTAAGAAAGAGAGGGTTCTTTAAAGAACCTTTGACTGAAAGGTTTTTTGTGGAACCAACTGAAAACTGGTTCTTTTATGGCATCGCTTGAAGAACCTTTGGAAGCACCTTTATTTTTAAGAGTGTCTGTCCAACTGTCTTTGGGCGCGCGCACGGCATCCGGTGTATGAGGTGTGTACGCGCTCGGACGTAGTTTTACGGCAAGCGCGGAGTGATCCTGAGGGTTGGGTGGGGGGGGGGGTTATACTGTTTTTCACTCATTGTTTACACAGTGCACAGTCATGGTAGGTACGACGCTATCAATAATGGTACTTACTTGCACGTATCCGGATTGTTAAAAACTGACTTAAAACTAAAGTATAAGCTTTCTCATGAGGGTGGTGGACTTTCCAAGATTCCCAAATTCTGAGCCTGCTCACTGAAGTTATGGTTGATTGCTCTACGCCAGAGCGTGTACACATCTCACGCACCGGATGCCGTGCACGCACCCAAAGACAGTTGGACATAGTGGTGTATTAGAGGTAAAATATGATATAAATACTGTTGGGTTTCTCACACAAACCGATCGTTTCATGTCTTAGAACATCAATGTGTCGTCACAAGCCGCAGAGTTTAATTTGGATTTGCCTGTGCATGTTTTTTTACTCTCATAGACTTTGTTACCATTGCCATGAATTATACGACTGATAGACTGCAACAGATGGAGTTACAAATCATCATATGTGTTCTACTTCCTGAAGAAGAGAGAAACAACGGTCACCTACATATTGGACTGGCCCTGGGGGGGTATAGCAAAATAAAAAAAAATTGTCATTTTTTGGGGGTGTGTGGTGTTGTGTGGGGTGGGGTGAACTATCCCTTTAAGAGGACAAGAATATTATAACACATTTAACTTTCATAATCTGATGTATTTCCCAAATGAAATACAATATTCAAGGAACTTTTTTTTTTTTACTTTATAACAACATGCAGAATAATACAAGGGACATTTATTATTGGACTCTCTATATAATTTTTTATATATACGATAATGCATTTGTTAATATATGCAAAACTCTTACTTATCAGGATGAGGGTCACCATAGTGAAAGAGGGACATGTTACGGTGACGGTTGATGGGAAGATTTCAGTGATGGTGCTTTTGCATCGGGTGTGGAAGAAGCATCCTGTGCAGGTGGACTTCCTGGGCATTTACATGTCTAGCGACAACAAATACTCCACACGGGTTCATGGTCTCATTGGTAAGTCACGAAACAGCTTAAACACATTATTCAACACACCAACAAGTGTGTGGGTCTTGCTCTCAAAAAATGTTTTGCATCTCATAACAGGTCAGTTTGCGCAGGAACCAGAACTAAAGGTGTACGGCGTGCACGAGGGAGCAGATCCAAAGAAGAAAGAGGCCACAATGGAGGTGAAAGGCAACAAAGTAGCTGTCACCAGGTACACATTCAAATCTCATTTCTCATTATGTCGGGTTACTTATATTTTCCCCTACCCATAAAAATAACAATCACAGAAACTGTGCAAAACACTAGATTTAAATAGAAACATGATTTGACTGATTTAGAAGACTTTTGATAAATAAGGACAATGTTAATTGTCTTCACTAGTTGAAAAGACTAATTCGTTTTTTTTTTCACATCACAGCAATAAGAATTTGGGTGAATGCGTTTGATTTTCATGAAAATAATGTACAAAATAATGTTTAAACAAGACATATTTTTGACTGACTTCTTGAGATCCAGCCTATCCAACTTATGTTATATTGCCATTAAGGACCTACCTAGCACATATTATATTTGACAATTTTGCAATATCTGTATATCGATCAGGGGCTGGCAGAAGGACTACAGACGTGACAAGAAACGAGGTTCAGATGTCTACTGCTGGTTCATCCATAACAGTGGGAAAGGCTTCATTGATGGCAGTTACACCAGTTATATCCTGCCTCAGCTGGACAGCTTCCTGACCGCCATCTGAGAGCAAGAGTGTGGCAGCTAGCTTAGAAGACTTGCTAAGAGAGAAAAAGAGGCTGATTGGTAGAAATCTGTTATTTTATACAAGCAATAAGAAGCAAAGGAAACTGAAACATTTGCCATAAAAAATGTAATACTACAAGAAAATATATACAAAACACAGAAAAACAGTGCTGTAGATCCACCAATTTAACTGAAATTATTTAAAAATGAAAGCCAATTAAATGAATTAATGTATTATAAGGCTTGTGACTTGAGCGTTTGCGGTGAAACATTTCATCGAAAGTTTGAACAATTAAACATTTGAATCATCTGCAACCGTTTTCAATGACAAAAGAACGATAAAAAACATTGGTCATTTTGTTCCAATATGTAAATTAGGTCATTTAAGAGTCTTTATTATGCACTCTGACACAGTAGAGGCACCGTGGAGAAGCTAATTTGGAGAAGTCCTAATATGCAATCCCTTCCACTGTCTTTCCCTTCAACCAACACTAAACCAAGACAAAGAACATGCTTTAGATGAGTGGCTCTCAATCCTGGAGAACAGTTGTGCCGCTTAATATCTTAGTAGAAAGCATGAAACATTTTGTTTAGGATTCTTTGAATAGAAAAGTCTAAAATAGCATTTATTTCAAATACAATTTTTTGTTTATAAATGTACTCACTTCTGATCAATTGAAGGCATCCTTGCTGCATAAAAGTATTAATTTCTATTTAAAAAAGGGGCTACACCAGCATATAGATGACTTTAAAGCTAAAAGAAATTGACTAAAAGCCACAAAATCATATTCTAATTTCATAAGGTCCAATGAATTATAGCCAGCATTTTTAATAGTGTGCAGGAACAATTTTAAGAGTGAACTTATAGAGTCTAACGTGAGTGTGGCCGAGAATTTGTGCCTTCCAGGATGGCCTCTGTGTCTTTATATTGACCAAAACTCTCTTACCTGAGACAGACTAAGAGATTGATGAGATTTTTCCCCAAAATACCTCCTTTGGTTACCGAATGAATGAATGAATGAATGAATGAATGAATGAATGAATGAATGAATGAATGAAGGAATGAATGAATGAATGAATGAATGAATGAATGAATGAATGAATGAATGAATGCGGGAAGAGAGTTAGAGAGTTGGTTAGAGAGGTAGGACTGTACCCAAAGGGGGGTTCGAGTCTCGTACCGGCAGAGATTGTAGGTGAGGGGAGTGAATGTACCACCTCTTCCACCTTCAATACACGACTGAGGTGCCCTTGAGCAAGACACCGAAAACAACTGCTCCCTGGGCGCCGCAGCAAAAAATGGCTGCCCACTGCTCCGGGTGTGTGTGTGTTCACTGCTGTGTGTGTGCACTTTGAATGGGATAAATGCAGAGCACTAATTCCGAGTATGGGTCACCATACTTGATCACTTTCATGTCATTGGCCATCGTCTCCAAATGACTCTGGTCCAGTTTGAGTTTGTCTCCAGTGTCGATCATCTTCACCACATCTATATATTAATCCTGCACCTCCTGTAAAATCACACACATGGACACAATATCGTTGTAGGAAACATATAATCACTGACAGCGCTTCAGTTACCCGAATGACTGCTTTCATCTTGTAATATTTCTCTCCCAGTTTCTAAGTGATCACTTTCACTACAATGTTTGCTTGTATCCAGTTATCCGATCTTACAGATTAATTCTTCTGTTCCTCGATCTGGGCCCAGTGTCCATATGTTTCCCAAAATGCTGTCTACATAGGCAGCTCATTTGGTTTTAGAACAGTCTATGGTGTTTGTAGCTTACTAAGTTTAATATTTGGCAAGTTTTACGACACAACACATTATAATCAAACATGCTATCTAGAAAGGCAACTAAAGTTGTGTGACACTGCCTATATCGAATAATGCCGCCTAGGTAGGGAGCTCAGTAGTTTTGGGCTTCAAAGCTAGGACACTATATAGAAAAATACAGGAAAATCAATACAGACTTAGCAGTACTTTTAGTCATACCTAAAATAAGTTCATTAAAAAAATTTAATTAATTAATAAATGTCAAGTTAGTATAACTGAATAATAAGGCAGATGTTCACGTACTTCATCTCTACTGTACACCGTTTCTGACACATCTGACAATACCAGCGCAGTTTTTGAGGGCCTTTTAGCTTTGATTCTGTTCCCAATCGTTTTAGGACTTAGAAAATCGGCTTTCCCCATTTTAATCACTCAAACAATCACACGATTTAATGAATAAATAACAACAGTTCCAGACCCACCCTGCGTCTCAATGTTCATACTATCCATCCTAAATAGTATGTGACTTTAGAAAAGCCAAAATATGTCCCAAAACATAGTATGTTGAAAAGAGAATGCCAAAAGTCCCCGGATGGTCTATTATTTCACATGGATTTTTGAAGTGTGGATCCGTGCACACTCTAATGGCTAAAATTGCCCACAATCCATTGCGCTTTGGCGAAGGATTCGGTCCAGAACTACAAACAAGAATAAAACGCGTTAGAAAAACTACAAACGCGGTCGACGGTTAGGTAGAGAGGTTTACAAAAAGGGGTTTGAGTTACTAATAATCAACATTTAACCTGGACAAAACTATTTATTTATTGTTATCTGTGTTACTTTTATAAACATCCATTTGGTCGTTAACTTTTAAATGCATCATTATGCAGAAAATATGAGCAGAGTTCTCAGCATGAAAGACCCGTGACTGGCAGATCAACAAGCTACTTCTTTTCTCTCCAGTACGGTGGGAAGTTAATGAAATTAAATGTGGCAAGTGTTAACTGTAACAAGATGATCGACATGCCAGTTTACAGTGACAGGGTGCGTGTATCTAAGCGACAGAGCGGCCGTTAAAGACACAGTTGTGTGAGGTGTTAGTATGTCCCAAAGCTTGCCTACTCTTCTACTACACACTCAAAAGTGTGTACTTTTTCTTCACCAAAAGAGTACATACTTTAAGGGCGTAGTATAAGTAGGCACATTGAGACGCAACACCAGTTTTTTTATTTTTTATTATTAAACTTCAATAAACACAGTCAAAGTACAGTTAGGACAACAATAATACACATGAAGGGGGGGGGGGGGGGGGGGTACACAATAACAGAAATCAAAGACTTTCCGTCTGGACATAAAGTTACTAAACATTATGTAAATATATTAAAGGACTTACAGATGGAGACAGTCTTAATTGCTTTCTTATTATGTAAATAAAAAATCTTCTTAACATACATTTGAATTTCTTTCTCAAGAACCAAAAATAAAGGATTGGTTTTACTGTACTTACACTTATGGATATGCAAAAATTAAAATTAAATTTATAATGTAATATTCTTTGGTTTTATTTGAAGGGATATTAGTAAAACCAAATAAAACGTGTTCTAAGCACAAAGAAAAAGTGGGGTCAATGTTATCAATTATAAATCTAGTCAAATCTTTCCAAAAAATGTTAACATAAGAGCAATGCCAAAATAAATGAAACAAAGTTTCAGTCATCATATTACAGAAAGAACAATTCAAATCAATATCATTTTTTAAATTTAACAAGACAATTATTTACTGGGTAGTATCTATGTAAAGTTTTAAAGGTTACTTCCTTGACTTTGTTTACCAATAGCTATTTGTTTGGCAAGGTCCAAATGGCCTTCCATAATAAACCTTTAACTAATCTGTTCCAATAAATTATACAGTTTGGAGAAGAAACAATGTCTTTTTGAAGTAAGGAACGGACAGTTTTGTTAACATTCATATTTCCAGGGGCAAAACAAAGTTTCCCAATATAAATATCAAATAGATCAAATGCAGAGGGGGATGTAATACTGTTTTGGATATTAGCTCTGAATAATGCCAAGACTCCTCTGAGAATTGCATCCATGACTATAGAAAACTCTTTTGGTGTTACTGGAATTCCATGGACAGCTAGAAACTCAGAATAAGTGAGTAACATGCCTTCTTGATTTAATAATTGACTAACTCGTATTATGCCTGCTGAAAACCAATTTACAAAAAATAACGATTTATTTTTATATAATATATTGTAATTGTTCCAAATTAGGTACCTACGGGGGCGAAAAGTTATGTTTATACAATAGAGACCAAGCCAGCAACATTTGTTTATGAAAGCAGGATAAGCTTAAAGCTTAAATTTGATAAATTTTGTAATTGCAAATCAAAAGTAATCTAAGACCACCAATTTTGGAAAAAACAAAATTAGGTATAAAATTCCATAATGAATTTGGATTTGGAGTGACATGTCTAATCCAATTAATTTTAAAGGTGTTATCTAAAGCGGTGGTTCCCAACCCTTGTCCTGGAGGCACCCCAACACTGCACGTTTTGCATGTCTCCTTAATCAAACACACCTGATTCAGGTCATCAGCTCATTAGTAGAGACTCCAAGGCCTGAAACTGGAGTGTCAGAGAAAGGAGACATGCAAAATGTGCAGTGTTGGGGTGCCTCAAGGACCAGGGTTGGGAACCACTGATTTAGAGTACAGAGATCAAGAAAGTTCATATGCATTCATTATTGTAGATTTCCTAATGTAACGTGTTTTGTTCCTCAAGAACAAAACTGTAACTCACAGTCTTTAATAGATAACAATTCACATTTATTGATGTTTAAACAAAGGCCAGAGGCTTTAGAAAAGGCCTCTATTACTTCAAGAGCAATTGGGACATGATGATGGTCTTTCAAGAACAGTGCAGTATCATCTGCTAGTTGGGATATGATAATATCCCTACCTGCTACAGATATACCTTTTAAGTGGCTTGATCTAACATAAATATTCATAAGCTGAGTACAAAACAAGAAAAGGTAAGGGGAAATGGGACAGCTTTGTCTGACACCACGTTTGAAATAAAACCTAGAAGATGAGCCTCCTTTAAGTTTAATAGAACTGTTTCCATTTGTATACATTGTTTGTATAGCTTTAAAGAAAAAATCTCCAAACCCAAATGTTTTGAATGACCTAAAAATAAAAGCATGCTCCACTGTGTCGAAGGCTTTATAAAAGTCTAAGAAAAGAATAAATCCATCATCAGTACATAAATGACAGTAATCCAATAAGTCTAAAATTAGCCTTATATTATTTGAAATATGCCTTTTCTTTAAGAAGCCAGATTGGGCCTCATCTATAAGGGGGTCCATAATTGACTTTATTCTATTTGCAAAGATCAGGGCAAAAATCGTATAATCATTGTTTAATAGTGAAATAGATCTCCAATTGTCTAAAAGCAATGGATCTTTTCTTGATTTTGGAATCAATGTTATCAATCCTTGAGTTAATGTAGGTGGAAGAACTTGATTTTCTATACTTTCTATATAAACTTCTTTAAGAAAGGGAGCGATAAGATCAGAAAAAGTTTTGTAAAATTCGGCTGTGAGGCCATAAACCAGGAGCATTTATTAACCTTAATATGTGAATAGCATATAAGGACCTTTCATAGTAATTAAGCGTATCACAAAGCTCTTTTGCACAGGGGACGGGAGACTCAGATTTATTTATTTTGCATTGCTAAGAACATACACCATCAATGCCAGGGGTACATACCATTGAGAGTACAAATGCAGGTTACAAAACCAGGAAAATATCGTACAAATGACACAATGAGACAGTTTTAAGGGCTTTGGAGTTGCTGGATGTAAGGAGAGTGTCCAGATAGGATTTAAGTTCCTTATGAAAAATAAAAAAGTAGAGCTTAGCACACTGAAATTTGCATTCATGTAAGAAAAATTTCGCTAGAAAAAAAATAAACAAATTTATCAAGAAGTATTGGTCCTTTGCATCTTTATCAAAATTGTGCTGACCAAATAAAACATCTTTGTATAACAAAGAAAAACTTTGTGATGAAAATGTGCGTACAAAAATACAGAAATCCATCCAGAACATTCTTGTATATGAGCATTCCCAGAAGAGATGAGAAATAGATTCATCTTCAGCACCACAAAAAGAACACAAAGAGTCAATATCAGGAAATATTATTTTTAAGTAAAGCTTTACAGGATAAAAAAAGATGAAGTAATTTGTAGGACACATCCTTGACCTTATTGGTTATTAAATATTTAGACGACAAAGTCCACACTTCCTTCCATGGAATGTTGATAAACTGGCCATTCCAGTAGGACACAATGTACGGGAGAGAAGCAATCTCATTCTGAAATAGCTGTCTAATTCTCCTGTTCCGACCAGAAGAGTTAGATAAAAAACAAATATTCCCAATCATTGTATCAAAAGGATGAGCAACCGACAAGTCGGGGAAGTCGTGGCCTAATGGTTAGAGAGTCGGACTCATAACCCAAAGGTTGTGGGTTCGAGTCTTGTACCGGCAGGGATTGTAGGTGGGGGGAGTGAATGTACAGCGCTCTCTTCCACCTTCAATACCACGACTGAGGTGCCCTTGAGCAAGGCACTGAACCCCCAACTGCTCCCCGGCGCCGCAGCATAAATGGCTGCCCACTGCTCCGTGTGTGTGTGTTCACTGCTGTGTGTGTGCACTTTGGATGGGATAAATGCAGAGCACTAATGGCCACATGCCACTTCACAAAGAAATCTGGGATCTAGCTGAGTCTCTGAGAAGAGTTATTGCTCCATAAGAAATGGCATCCATCACTATAGCAAACTCTCGTGGAGTGACAGGTATGTTATACTTGTTCAAAAACTCTGAATATGAATACAAGTGTCCATCAGCATTGATTAATTGAGAGACCAAAATACAATTATTCACCCAATCTGGGAAAAATGATGACTTATTTTTATAAAGAATGTCGCAATTACTCCAAATAAAGTACCGGTGAGGACTAAAATTGTGCTTATATACAAGGTGCCAGGCCAAAAGTGCTTGTTTATGAAAATGTGATCATTTAAGGGGCAATTTAGTGATGTTGTAGTTGCATAACAATAAGGACACTTCTCGCGCTCCTTGCGTCATGACGTCAATCCCTCGCTTTGCTAACGTGCGTGTTTCGTCACTGATCCGTGTGTTCCTCTGTTAACGCGAGATTATGATGAGCTGCGCTTTATTTGCGCCTGCGCAGACCGGCGGCTCTGACCTTCATTGAAGTGATCATGTTCGCCAGGACCAGCGCGGCGGTGTTCCTCCCACAATGGTAAGAATTTATTGTTTTGTTGCATGTGTAATTTTCTGGAAATATGCATTTAACGTGTTGCGTATAAGTAGCGAAGTAAATTGCTTCAGTTAGTCAATGAAATGCGGATAAGGTGGAGCAAGGACGTGCTGAACTTTAGGCCGCAGTGTGCTTAAGCTTATGACAGCGAGCGACTTGGCTTGATTTCACATGTTTATTATATTTATTTAATAGCAATACGCTGCTAATCCAACATATTTAATCCAATGATGTTCTTGAGTTCCGAACTGTTTGCATGGAAGCCATTCTCTGTCTCGTCGTAAAGTCCCGTAAATAGCACTGTGGGTTTCCAGAGAGTGCGTTGCTTTCAATGTAACTTCAGTTGCTGTCACATTTACTGATGCATCATTGCCCTGAGAGTTATTATAATGCATTTATGTGTGGATGTGATTAACCTCTATAAAACGTCTGTTGCAGTGGGCAGGTCAGGAACATGGCTACCTTGAAGGACAGTAAGTAAAATTTCCTTTTGCTTTATAAAAGGTCAGCTGACATTAATGTCTTTACAAATGCATTTTTGTTATAATTAATGTACTTAGTTGTGTTTGTGTTTTTGCTAATAATTGTTTTGAAGTAATGTTATCTGATTGGCTGGCAGGTGTGCATTAAAACCGTTAAATGCACAGGTAGTTCCAAGTCAGTTTAATCACCGTTCTATATTAAGGCACTGCTTTAATTGATGCACACACACACCACCAATCGCACATAAATACAGTGAGAGGGAGAGAGGTCGGAGATCACAGATCGCACTGCGCACACCGAGAAACTTATTGTCAGCACTGCCCCGCGACTTTTATTAATAAAACACACTAGATACTAGATCGCTACATTGTATTTTTCAGCAAGGAGGGGGTAAAATCGCTATTTTTGAAGTAACTAAATGGCTTCATTGTTTGTAGAAAGAGACAGGTAATTCACACACAACTGTCGTCTCTCGCTCTCTCTCTCTCAATCGATAATTCATTCAAATAAAACTATTTCATTTCTGTATCTGATTTAAAGTGGGCTGAATGCTAGATCTAACTAGCCGTAACTGACGAACATAACTGTAATTTTTACCCTTCCGGTTAAATATTGCGCTGCAAACATCATAAACGGATTTTAATTTGTCAATACTGGTAAATGACCATGGAATAAGCAGGATAATCAACGGCTAGACGTGCGTTAAAGGATTTTAAATGCACTTCGCGTCAGGTGGTTCTTGGCCTCCACGTCGTGCATTAAAACCATTTAATGCACAGCTAGCCGTGCATTATCCCACATAACAGACAGGTGAAATGCAGTTTCTGATATTTTTGTTTGTTTGTTTGTTTTTCCCTTCTCACCAGTCACCATTCGGTTGAAGTCCATCAAGAACATCCAGAAGATCACCAAGTCCATGAAGATGGTGGCAGCAGCAAAGTATTCCAGAGCTGAGAGGGCCCTGAAGCCCGCCCGGGTCTATGGCACCGGCACTATGGGTATGCAGCAAATTATCCACAAAATTAAGTTTATTAGACCACATTTAGATATACTTGTGAATAATGTTAATGTTTTTCTTGTTCTTTCATATCTTTGTTATTTAGCACTCTACGAGAAGGCTGAGATCAAGGCTCCAGAAGACAAGAACAAGCACTTGATTATTGGCGTGTCGTCTGACCGTGGTCTCTGCGGTGCCATCCACAGCAGCGTGGCCAAAGCCATGAAGCGTGAGATCGCCAAGCTCTCAGGTGCCGGCAAAGAGGTTATGATTGTCAATGTGGGTGACAAACTCAGAGGTCTGCTGTACAGGTATATATCGTTCTAAGTCTTGTCTCTGTAATTCTCATTCAATAATTTCTTAAGTATGTAGATGCGTCACAATGGTTTCAAATACCACTTTTTGTAGTTTTCTTTGCTTTAAATCTCTTCTTCTGCTTCTGTGAACCATTAGGACCCATGGCAAACACATCCTGATCAACTGTAAGGAGGTAGGCCGCAAGCCTCCCAGTTTTACGGATGCTTCTGTCATTGCCACAGAGCTGCTGAACTCCGGCTACGAGTTCGACCAGGGATCCATCGTATTCAACAGATTTAGGTTTGACAAATAATGCACATAGTTATATACTAAAAATAGAACAAAAAATAATTTTTTGGTTTTGATGCTGATCTGTGTCCTCTGCAGGTCTGTGATTTCATATAAGACAGACGAGAAACCTCTATTTTCCTTGGACACTGTTGCAAGCTCAGGTATTGTTTCATTGTTGGACTGTATACCTATCATGACACATTTAACAACGTAATAATTGGATCACAGTTGAAACCACATTAAACATGTCAGAGAGGCCCAGCATGTTTATGAGCAGGAGTAAATCTAAGGATGCATGATGTATTGTGCCATTGCTTATCGGTCAATATTGTTATTATTTCTTTTTATTAAATAGTGTTAGTTGAGTTTGGAATTAGATTTTTGATTGGGCATCCTCATTTCCCCTATCACTTTTAGATTTAGATCACATGTGCCATCATCTAACACTCACTTTATGTAATCTATGCATGAAATAATGCTTAGTAAATAAGCTGCAATTGTACAAAGTTCAGTTGTAGCCTTTAACACATTTATTTTAATTAGTTTAAATAAAAATGTATAGATTTTATTTTTTTAACTGATTGAAAACATTTCAAGGCATCATCTCAGGACAGTTGTATGATAATAAAAAAACTATTACAACTGTGTGTGTGTGTGTATATATATATGGATGTGTGGTGGTGGGTGGTGTGGGTGGGTAAAGTATGTGTGTTGTGTGTGTGTGGGGTTGTATCGGGATGTAGGTGTGTGTGTGTGTGTGTGTGTTTATGTATATATGTATGTTTGTGTGTATGTATGTATGTGTATGTATGTGTGTTTATATAGATAGATATACACACACAGTTGTAATGGTTTTTTTATATAATGTATACAGTAATAATATCCAATATAAATAAAATGCCAGGCAGAAACAGTTATACACCCTAAGTGTACTAAAAAAGATTCATCTGCCTATTCATGAAAATAATAATCAGCTTAACAGTATTAGGCAGCATTTTGACATGAGTGCATTCCAAAAAATATTGATGCAGTATTGTAAGAAATGTTATCCCGATAAATTAGTGTATTGTTGTTATTGGTACAGTCTTATTTCATGCTCGTCTTTGTTGTTGGGGCTAACTTTGATTATATTTGCTGGGTTTTAAGATGTGATCAAGTGACACCTGAACAGAATCGATCATTTGCCATGTGTTTTGTTCAGAAAACATGGGCATCTATGATGACATCGATGCTGATGTGCTGAGGAACTATCAGGAGTTTGCTCTGGTCAACATCATCTACTTCGGGCTGAAGGAGTCCACCACCAGTGAGCAGAGCGCCAGGATGACCGCTATGGACAGCGCCAGCAAGAACGCTTGTGAGTCATTCACCGATATGAAAATTCTGGCCGATAACCGATTATTCTTTATTTTTGTCTCCTTTTCCCCCCATTCGGAAAGCCGATACCGATATGTGGGATAATCTATAATCCCAATGTTATATACTTTTGAGAGCTGATTACAAAAAAAGGGCTAAATCATTAAAAGCCAACATCCCAAAACTTCAACATAAGCAGCCTCGTTTGAATCGTGTAGTTTTTAAAAATATTTTTATCTCCATTACCAAATTAGTCTAAAAAAAGTCTACAAATAAAATAATGCAACATAAGCAAAACAAGTCACTGGACACCATTACACGTGTAAAGAATCAAAATGAATGCGCCACAGATCAATAAAACGGAATAGCCTCTGCACGGACAATAATTAAATGATTTTAATTACTAAACCATATTGTTGTTGATAAATAATAAGAGAAAAATACAAGTGGTTGTTGTTATTAATAATGTATCAATGATTTTGAAAAGTAACAAATTAATACCACTGTTTTAAATAGCAGCCATTGAGCTGTGCGTGCTGAAGCTGAAGAGCTGAATGAACATGGTAAACAGAAGCGTTTTGCTGGCAGCTTATTTAACACAAGGAAATGCATCCTGAGATTAATAATACAACATAAACATAATATTACAAAATTATGCATTTATTGCGTGCTATAGTCAGAATGTGTGTTCCTGTTGTGGATGCGCTCTTCCCATATCAACGCGCTGAAACACAGCAAATAAACCCAAAGAATTCACAACTTTTTATTATAATAATGTTCTCATTAGAGTGTTATATACACGACATTCCCAATCATTGTTATTAATGTTGTGCACTGCTGTTTTGAGCTGCGTGTGCTGAGCTAAAGATGATCACCGGTAAACTGAAGCGCTCTTTTTAACTTAACCAAACGCATTCTATATGAGATAAATCAGATATACATCAAATAAACACAATATTACAATGTACAATTGCACAAAAGGCTGCAAACGAACAGCGTGCATCTGAAGTGTTTCTGAAGGAAATAATGCATTATTTATTGGTTTTAAGATATCGGCCAAATTTTCTTATCGGCCCGATACCGATAACAGAAAAAATGAGCATTTAACGACCGATGCAGAATACGTGCATCCCTACATTTGATTGTCGTCTTCAGGTCACTTAGTTATTCACTACATACTTGAGAATTTCATTGCAATCTTGTATTTTTTTCTCTCCGTCAGCTGAGATGATTGACAAGCTGACCCTGACCTTCAACCGAACCCGCCAGGCCGTCATCACCAAGGAGCTCATTGAGATCATTTCTGGAGCCGCTGCTCTGTAAGATGTTTTTCCTCTTGCTTTGCCTGTCCCTTACCCTCATTATAACCCATGCATATGCTATCTGTCTTCCTCATTCATTCATTCTTTGTATTGGGTTATGGTTTAACGTTTTCTAATGCCCTGCTCTGTTACATCCATATCATGTTTATATTTCTGTTAATTTTATAACTCATGTGTTTCATGTGTTGCTTTTGCACCTCTATTAACCCATATTAATCGTATTTCCATCTTTCCCTCACTGACCTTCCTTAATATGCATGCATTCACCATTCACAGGGTCTGAGGCATGACTGAGGTAACGTCCTGCAGCAGACTGTAGGATATATTGTGTGCTTCTAGAGAAATACCATAGACAATAGATTTTAGTATTCCAGTTTTCTTTTCTTGAATGTTGGGGGTTCTTTTAGTAGGTTTTGGTCAAAACGGAAGTTAATTTCCACAGGCCATTAGTAAAAGCAGCATAAGTTGAGTAAAAGAGCTTTTACTTTTTGCTAGAGAGTGGACACACTGACTTCTATTCTTATTGGTTAGACCTGAAACATACTCCGTATGCAAGGACATTAATGCAAATGCTTCTTTCATATAGAATGTTTCTGGCCTTGTATTCAACTGATATATGTTTACACCAACACAAATGTTTGTTGCATCAATTAGCATTCAGTTTGTCTTTTCAGACAACGCTGAAAAACAAAACAGCAGAAGGTCTGAATGAAAGCACAAATTCTCTCTTTGCCAGTAGGTGGAGCTTGTTGCACAGCAGAAATACAGCGACAGCTATGTGCAACTTTCCACAACTTCCTCCACTGTTCGCTGTAGCTCAGCACAATAGTCTTTTCGTGAGCGCTGCTGAGTTGTAGTTTTATGTAATCACATCGGCTCTGTGCAGGTGACCAAGAGTGCAAATCTTATTGGTTGTCCAGGTTTTTTGCCTGTAGTACATTGGAAAATAAATGAGAGAATCTCTCTGTAAAAAAAAAAAACTATTGCATTGATGGCATGCAAATGCTCACGTCGGTTATAAAAGATGCATTAACAGCTGTCCATTCGAATGTGGAATTTTTATTGCAAGAAATTTGTCAACATTTGTCTTGGTGTGAACAGGCCTTAAAAGGCAGTGTTGGTTTAATGATAAATATATATGAGGAGAGAGAGCGCTATAGCTACTGCAGCTAGCTGGTTTGGTGTTGTTCTCTAAACTTTTGACTTTCCTCACGTTTTATATCATGTCCATGACTGATTTCTTTGAAATGTACGAAATATTTCTGTTTCTCATTACAGATAAAGAGGATCCCTGTACACGTTCAGTGTGGTTCTGGTGCACGTGCTCTCCAGTTCAGTCACCTGGTGTAGAATTCATAAATCTATGTGTGCTTGTGTTTGTACAATATTGGAAAAAATAAACCTCTTACAGAGAAACACCATGCATTTGAGTTCTCCAGTCTATTTCTAGTGTATGTACCGATCAGCTTTGAAGTCCTCTTAAAAAAATAAATTCTGATGCTTGTTTTCCATTGGAATTAAAGCTTGTGAACTCTTCTTTGAAGCCACGGGCTTGGCTGCACTCAGAGGTTATCAATACACAGAGCATTTGAAGAGAAGGCATCTGCCAAAACAGAACACAAGGTCAATCCTTCCAATAAAAACCGTCTCTGGCGTTTACGTATTTTGCTTAAAACAGTATTAAGTTACTCTGAACTGATTACTGATAAACCCAATTGACTTAAAGGCATCCTTATTGTTCCTTCTTATAATTGCCAATCAAAACAAGTTTATCCTCCTTGTTATCCATTTGAAACTCAAGCCCGGCCAGGCACCACAGTATCAGATTAAATGATCGCGCTGCGGTGTTGGGTGTCTGGATCCATGAAAGGGTGAATTTGGGGGTCACTGATTGTAGAAGAGGGTCTGGTCTATTAAAGTAATGGAACAAGTAGAAAGTTTGACACCCCCCCCCCCCCCCCCCCCCCCCTTTGGGTCACTAATGGATCTTTAATCAGTGCCACACTGAGCTCAGATTCTGATGGTTATCATCTGAGAGCTGATGTGCACACCATACCCAACCGTTTTTTTTTTTCTTCTGAAGACATTTTTGAGTCATCTTGAGTTCATTATGCATTAGGAAATGTTAAAAATATAGGAATATATAAATATAAGCAAATATTTCGGTGCACAGTCGACAATCAAGCATTCTTTTTTTTGTGGAGAAAAAAGTGGAAAAGAAATTATATTTGTAGCATTCCATTTATACCCTCCTGAGACCCTGTGACCTCATATGAGGACATTATATTTTGGTGTATTTATCTGAGACTATACATGCCACAGTTTTAAGTCTGGATGTCCTGTACAGAGCACATTCAGGGCTTTTCAGAGATACTAAATGTTTGGATGTTTCACTATGACCACTCCCTCTCCTTGGTCTTCAAATATGTCTGATATTAATTTAGTGACACTAATATTTTGTATATGATATTATATATGATATACTAATATGATATTTTGTAATTATTTAAATCTGACTAATTTTCAAATTGTTTGTCATAAATCAACATCTCAGAAAAATGTTACGGGTTTTCAAATCGGAATATGACTTTTTGTTACGAAACAGGATGTTGATTTCATACATGTCCTCATATGAGGACACCGGGACTAAAAGCATGTTTATTAGCATTTTGGGAGAAATAAATGTTAAAAGAAATTATGTTTCAATATTCTATGAAATATTATATATTATTATGAAAATCTTGTCAAATATTACTCCCATTATTACACTTCTTTTTTCATTACATGTTGCCCCAAAAACACATTAATATGCCAATTAGATTTAGTTTATAGATACATTATATATAATGAGAAAGCCTGTTTGTGGCCATTTTACACACATTTTGCAGAAAGAAAAATGGTATATCAAATCATTCTGTTATAACATAGTTGAGAATCATCTTTATACAAAGTTTGGTAAAAAAAAAAAATCCTGAAAACTAAAAATGTATTGGTGATTTAAACAATCTATTGTTTTTGCCTATGCATTTTCATTCATGTCTTTTTATTTTATTTTTTTTAAATTGAGTCCCGATGTCCTCTACCGAGGACATAGCATAACTTATGAATGAAATATCATTAAAAAAAAATAATGTTTACATTTTTTTAATGCTCTAAACAAGGTAAAGACATGAAAAAAACTATATTTTCTCGGGTCTTAAGAGGTTAATTTACTAGTACCGGTAATATAAGCATATGATCTGACTTTGACTCAATTTTTATCATCAAAAATGATTAGCTTTTCCATAAAAGTGAATCTTTCACAAAACTTTCCACAGTGGTGAAAGAGAACCGTTGTTTTTAAAAAGAAAAATATTAAATCCAACTTGTACATTATATAAATTGATATGAACATTTACTTTAAATAACTGATAAAACAACGAGTAACTATAGTTCTCCTGTAGTGTTAGTATACTAAGGTAGGCATAGATACATTAAATAAAGTAAAATGATTAGCATAAATATGTCTAAAATATAAGGAAAAATCACATGGGTTTTCTGTACCAAAAGATTCACATAATTTATTTTCTGGGTAAATCCTTATATGACCCTACTATAACAATCAGAAACATAAAAATGACTATTTAATATAATTTATTTAATGCACGTAATAAACAGCAGTGCAGCCTTACAAATAGCGTAACTTTCAGCTGACCATACAATATGCCACTTATTATTATTATCATTATTATTAATGCCATGTACAAAAACTATAGAAGTAAATATCAAAGGCAAGGAATAATAAACCCCAGTGTCAGAGTACAATAAGAAATAATACAATAATAATAAAAATGTAAAATACAAGAGGAGAAAAGACCACGCCATGCAACAAAATCATACTTGCTTAAAATATATTTGTGGGGGTGTCAGGGAGCATGAACCACTGAACCGTTTGTTGAACCGATTCATACAAATGAAAGGAGAAACGAGAATTATTGACTTTTTATCTAACTACTGGCTTTTTATTTATTACAAATTCCACTCGAACATGGAAGAACCCAAAAAAAATCGATAATTTTATGTACTCAGGGATTTACAAATCATCACTATAATTGTATAACAATGAAACAAAGATAAAAAAAAAAAAAAAAAAACTCAAGGCTTTACAAACATCACTATAATTTTACACATCGCCCAACTGCACTACACAGTATCGTACACATGTCTGCAGGTGGTGTAATCGAGCAAGCTATAATCGACCAGACTCTCCGCTCTTCTGCGCATGCGCGATCGATTGCTCCACAATGTTTCGCTCGGGAAGTAAAGATGGCGGCTCCTGTGGAAGCGCCAGTGCCCCTATTCATGTGAGCGATCAAAACAAAGCCTTTCCAGGCGCCGTGAAGAGCGGGCTTTCGGGAGCGGAGAGATGTGTGAGAGTTACGCACGCTCGCTGCTGCGGGTGTCCGTGGCGCAGATGTGTCAGGCGGTGGGCTGGGACGCGGTGCAGCTGAGCGCCTGTGATCTGCTGTCCGACGTGCTGGAGAGATACTTGCAGCAGCTGGCCCGGAGCTGCCACCGATACTCCGAGCTCTGTGAGTCGTTTAACTCTCCGTTCTAACCCTAATAACAGTCTGCGTTGGAGTAGTGTGCTCTAGAGTGTGTTAGTGTACACCGTAGGGAGTGTGTTTGTTGTTAAGCCCCGCCCACTACAAGTGTTGTAAGCACGCTAAGCTAACTAACGTTAGCTCCTCAAATGGGGACTTTACTGTTATGGCGTTAAAACTTTCGTGACGAACTACTTTTAGTCCATTTCTTTGACTTCTTATCACATTGTTTTGTTTGTAAGACGTTAGTTTGAGGCTAGCCATCAAACCTCTCAGTCTGCATGTTTTGACAGCTGACCAGAGACTAGTTAACTTAGCTGTCTACTTAGGCTAACCGAAATCAGGCTTTGCTTAACAGACTATATGCTGCTGAAAATCGAGTAAAATGTGAAATAGTATCTCTCTCGGAGACTGAAATGTTGGCAGCATCTTAAACCAGATAGAGTGGGATAGTTTGCAAGGATGCAGAGTATGGATTCCCACTTGTTGCCATAGTGATGCTGTAAAGCTGCAGCATCAGCTGTGTGGATGTGTGCAGTTCAGAACAGAGTTATTTTAATAGCATTCAGATGGTATTATAGTATTTATTAATTCGTTATCTAAGATAGCGTGTTTTCTTCATTTCAGTTTTAGTTCTTTCAATACGTCTGATTAGCAACTAGCTGAAATCAAATATTCTTCGATTTTCTTTTACGTTTGTTTTATTCCAAGTAACACGTACACTTTCTTTTATGTGTGCGTATAGTGACAAAGCAACTATATCTGAACCGTCTAGGTGTCAGAGTGAGAGTCAAAGAGAGAGAAAGCTTTTGTAAATTTGTTTGTTTTGAAAGTATTATTATATAGTATATTACTGTTATAGTTTTTATTAATCTCTTGATTTAGTTATTTACATTTTTTCCAAATGTATTTAAAGTTTTAGTAATTTTGTGCGTTTTGAAATGTTAATTGTCTGTAATGTTTGTGTACATTTATGTCAGTTTTGTTATGTTGTAATCAAGTAAAATGAAAAATGTGGAAACAGCTGAGAATATTTTTTATTAATATTTTATTTTATACAGTAAGTTTATTCTATTTTTATATATATATATATATAGATATATACTGTATATATATATATATAAAAAAAAATATATATATATATATATATATTTATATATATATAATATAATATTATCTATGATATATATTTATAGATATTATTATATTGATAATATATTTATTATTTTCTATTATTTATATAATATATATCTTATGTATTTATATTATTTTTCTATCATTTATAATTATTATGTATAATAATGATATTATATATATATATTTATTTAATAATTATTGATATATATATATATTATCTATATATTTTTTATTTATATTTATTTATTTATTTATATATATATATATAATTTATTGTATTTTATATATTTAATTTATTGATGTATTATATCTTATATTTATAGAATAATTTAATATTTATATTATTTTATATATTATATTTATTGATTTATAGAGATATCATATATATTTATTTTTTTTATATACTGTGATTTTCATATATCTATATTAGTTATATAGATTAAGTTATATATATATAATTTATTTATATATTTATTATATATGTATGTATTATATATTTATGTATATTTATATAGTATATGTATTTAGATATTATATGTATATATTTATTTATATTATTTTATCTATATATTTATTTCTCTTTTATTTTATATATTTATATATATATTATATATTTATTTATATATATATCTTTATATAGTATCTATATTTTTTATTTAATATATATATTTATATTTTAGTTTATATTATATATATATTATATTATTTATTTATATATATATATTTATTTATTTTATTTATTATATATTTAATATATCTATTAGTAGTATTTAACTATAATAACCCTGATTCATAAATGGATAGGTTACACTTTCTTTTGTGTGTGCATATAATAAAGCAACTATATCTTAACCTGCTTGTTGAGAGTCAAAGTGAGAGACTGCAAACATTGCTCACTGGTGCTCGAAAATTTGTAATAATTAGTGCTCGATGTGTTGCTGTTTTTGCGTGCAATTGTAGGAAAGTTTGAAAACCTGGTTGCCACATGGCATTTGTGTTTGAGATGTAATTACTAATATTATGATGCAGCTTTCATGAATTCTGATTAGTCACTCACTGCATTGCATTTGCATAATAACAACTAAGCTGTATAATTTACTATCATCGGAGGCATCTGTGCTTTTTTCCCTCTCTTTAAATATTCTACACCTAAGTATTAGGCTTACCGCGATAGACGGTGCTGACGGTGATAACACTGTTAAGCCGCAACACCGGTTACGTCAATTGACCACCACGGCACCGCCCACCACCGTCGTTTTGATTTTTTATAGTAAAAAAAATAATTTAGTTCAGTAAAAGAAAAGACACTACAATTAAAAACAGAACGCGGCTGCTCAATGCAGCGTGCCGAACGACAGTCGCATCGCACAGATCAGATTTCATTTCTCCAGTGAGGAGAGTGAGTCGAGCTGAAGAGTGAGGTGAGACAGACAAGACGATCACGGATGATTTACTTTCGAAACTAGATGCAAAAGCGCCTGTTTGGCAGTATTTTGGATTTTGAAAGCCTGTTGACTTTTGCCGTTTATCTACGGTGATTTTGGAAGTTTTTTTAAACATTCGTTTCTTACCCACCTTTAATTGTTATCACTCACACGTGTTCTGCAGAACCATTTTTACTTTATTTAAACTTTGTGTAAATTATTTATTTTATTTGACATCAAGGTGCATGCCGTGCCTCCAAGCTTTCTTATTCGTTTTGCTAATAAACTTTCTACATTTTCTTATTTATTTGGTTATATATTATACATGTTTAATTATTTCCAGTTTCGTATAGGCTACCTATTAAACTTTATGTAAGTTATCTGTTATTTTATATTAGGCATAACCTGCCCTATAACATGGTGTATTTTTATTCGTTTTGTTAAAAAGTTCTATGTTTTATATATACGCAAAAGTGAGTTTGACGTTATATTTTGTTGTTGCATTCAAGCAATTGACGCCAAACTGCCGCTAATTTGATAAGTGCTTTTAAGCTATTTAAAAGCGGAGGAAAAGAGGGAAAATTCAAACAAACTAAAAACGAACAATTGCTTTAGGGCGAATTGCCGCTATTTGAAAGTGAAAGTAAAATGCGCACACCGCTTTTACAAGCTATTTAAAATGCGAAGAAAAGCGAGGAAAAGAGGGAACGCCCCGCCACCACGGTGATACAGGTATTACCGGTGTTGTCACACACCGATTAACCGGTGGGAAAATTTCCTCACCGTCAAAACCCTACTAAGTATTATATTTAATTTCCATTTATTAATTATTTGGTATTTGAGGTTGCTGAACACACATTAATTCCGTATGCTGCACACCTCTTTCCTTTCAGATGGACGGACAGACCCTGGACTGACTGATGTGGACCAGGCTTTTGGACTTTTGGGAGTCACTATAGCAGAACTCGAGGACTATGTAAATAACATGGAGCCTGTTGGCTTCCCACAAACAAACTGTCAAGTCAAGGTAAATACAGGAATCTGATGTGTGGTTAAATTAAATATATACATAATCAAATCTGTACAGTACAAATTGTCAAACATCTTCGCCTCCCTACTGCTGCTTCTCTGGATTTGAAACCAACATTAGCTTAAACAGCAATTAACCAGCAAGAATAAGTTTCTTAATACACGGTGCAACAACAACAAGTTCTAAGAAAGTGGCCTCCACAGAGGTTTCTCCACAAAAGCACAAAGCAAATTATAAACAAGGCCAGAGTCTGTAATGAGTGTTTTCTGGCTGTCACCATAAAGGTTTATGAGCAAGTCCAAACTTAGACAGAAGTGACAATGTAAGACCCACTTTCAGTCGTGTCACCTTTAGTGTCTCTCTTTTTTGCATTGCTTGTAATAGGTGTTGGGATCTGGGATGGTCTTGGAGTTGTGCTGTCAGCACTACTTTTTCTGGGGCTTGGTGTGTAATTAAAAGGACTTACCCTAGCAGCCACAGCACCACTAGGGGAGCTGTGTTTGCTGGAGTTAGTTGAGCTAAACGGTGTGCGTTCAGCAACTGGGAATTCATGGACTTCTGTGCCAATGTTTGGGTTACTTGGAGCAGGCTTGATATCGGCAACTTTTTTATCAAGAGACTCGCTACTCCTGAGTAAATTCAGATTTGTTTCTGAACCCAGGTGGCCCATAGCTGCATTCTCACTTGCTAGTGGCTGTTTTGAGTGTGATTCGCTTGAGTCCCTGTCACAAGGTAGCCCTTTGCTTGACTGACTGTCGATAACGGGAGGTGTGTTTGCTGTGGGTGATTTACTAGACCTTGGATTGTTTATGGGACAGTCTTCAATTCTCACCCAGACATCTTCTGTCTTGGACATAGCAGCACCCAATGAATGAGCAGCATCACCAGTTGGATCTGGTAAGTCTAAGGTCATAGAAGGTGCATATGAGCTTTCGCTCTCTTTCGTTTTCCTCCATGTTCCTTTGCGTTCCAGGCCCCCCTCTTTGCCTGATTTTTTAGGAGGATTAGCGGGCTGCCGCTCGTCCTCGCTTCTACCCTTTTCACTGGACTCAGATGAAGCAGAAAGAATGGAAGAGCTGCTGCCGGTTCTTTTCCAAGTGCCTACTCTTGGGAGAGATGATGAATGTTTGCTGTGCTCCCTTTTCCATGTCCCCGTCCTGTTGATTGGGAGCCTGGAAGGGCTTTCTGAATGGGATCGGGAGATGTCATGCCTCCGGAGTGACTTAGAATCACCATTCTCTGCAGTGTTCTGACCATGAGGAGACTTTCTCCAACCACTTCCCTGGCAGGGAAGACTAAGGGACATATCCGGTAAAGATGGACTAGATACTGGAGTCTGTGACTGGCTTGTAGACGAAGGGGACAAGGACTCGAAAGAGGCAGACTCCTCTAATTTCCTTTTTAGTGTTGGACTAGGGGCTTCTTTGATAAATGTTGACTGACGAACAAGTCCAGGCTTCTCGGACCGGTCAGACTCACTCCCACTGGATTTGGTAGATGACATTCTAGACAACTCTGCCTTCTTTGAAGGACCTGAGGCTCCGCACTGGCTTAGACTTTTTGAGGCAGATTCACTTCTAGGAATTCCACTGGTACTTCTATGCAAGCCACTCTGCTTCGTTGGTGTTTGCTGGCCCAGTTGCCTCCCCGGAGAAGTGTAAGCCATGCGTCCGGATCCTGAAGATTTTGTTGAAGAAGCACTGGGGGAGGCAGTGCGAGGCAGCTGAGATAATTTGTTGGATGGGCTCAAACCATTCCTACCAGGTGAAACTGAGGCACGACCAGGGGACTGCATGGGCCTTGTTAGAGATTGCTGAACTGGTCTAGAAGGTGTGGAGTCTCTAGACCCAGATCGAGAGGAACCTTTACTTGACCCTCCTTGAGATGATGCTGGGTCCCTGGCAGGACCAGGTTCAGAACTTGTTGGGATTTTCATGGTTCTTGGAGAGTTTCCAGGACCAGGTGCTTGAGATGGTGGTTTTGACATTTGCCCACGTGGAGGGGGCTTTTTCGGTACCGGACTGGTGCTAGGAGAGCTGCTCCTCACACCAGGTACATGAATCATTGTCCTCCCTCTGGAGATCACAGGAGCTTGAGCTTGTCTGTGCTGAGAGGACATGCTTTCAAGACTGGGTCGGGGCTTTCCTGTGATTAGACTTTTATACACTTTCTTTCCTCCTTTCAGGCTCTTAGTTTCTTCCTCTTTCTTTTTGGACTCTAAAGTGCTTTTCTCACTAGGTTTTAGTATTCTTGGCCCTTTATTTGTAGCAGGCTTATTGTCCTCCTGATTTAAAGGAAGGTGGAAGGGTGATCCAATGGAAATGCCTGATTTGAGAGACAGAATAGAGTCTGAATCAGAGGAACCTTGTCTGGAGAGACTTGCTGCAGCCTGATGAAGACTGCTAACTATAGAATTGGCACCCTCTTGAATGGCTTTCCAATCAAATGATTCAGAATCTGGTGATAAGGCTTGCTCTGAAATAGGGCTATGTGTGTCTGTGAGATCTAATATAAGATCTGGTTCCTCTGCTAAAATACCATCAGCCAACATGCTCTTTTCTTCCTTAACCCCTGGTTCCTCAGTCTTACTTCTTGGTGGCTGTTTCTTTTTCTTTGGCATTGCAGAACTGATGCATTCTTGGAGAAGGTCATCTTCAGAATCAATACTGAGAGAGCTAAGGGAACTATTTCTAGAGAAGCACACAGGGGTGTCCTCAACGTGAAAGGCCTTTGGTGCATAACCAGAGGCTTGTGGCCTGGGCACTTCCATCTGAGTTGCATCGTCTTTGTGTGAGCAATCTTTGTTGTTGTTTTCTTGGTCAATGTCACTTAATGAGCTAAGGGATGAGTTTCTTGAAAAACATACAGGTGTGTCTTCAATTGAAAACTTCTGCTTCTCATCACATACTGCAACTGTATTTTCTTTGGGTGCTTGTGGAAAACCTCCTGGTTTTTGAATGGGTTTTGTTGGAGCTGTCTGAAATGCCGATACTCTGTTGGTGTTTACTGGCTGTTCTACACTGCACTTTAAAGGGGGAACTTTTCTTTGCTCTTTATCTTTTCGCAGCTCAGCTTTTTCTTTAGACAAGTCGAGATCATCATCCTCAAAGTCAAGCGAACTCAGTGAATCATTGCGAGAGAAGCAATAAGGTGTGCCCTCAATTGGTGTGTAATGATGTGGAGAATCAAAGGCAAACCCAGGACGCGTTCTCACCTCGGGATTAGCAGGCTTATCAGCAAACTCTCTTGTGACAATTTTGGGCTCTTGCTTTTCTGTTTGTTTGTTTTTATCTGGATATGATGCTGCTTCTGACAAGCTATTAGGAGCCTCTGGCCGTTTGAGCATCCTTGCTCTGTACTCACTGCTTTGTGGCATAGGTTTTACAGGAGAAGTTGGCTTTTTCTTTTCTAAGTCTTGCTGAACTAGGTTGCCAGTGGCGGTGGATGGATGCGGAGCCTGTTCAAGCATCTTCTGCACTCTAAATGGCTTGTGAATTTTGCCTTTGGGCATTGCCGAATTTATACACTCTGCAAGAATATCGTCCCCTTCGTTCTCAGCCAGGGCACACTGAATGGGAGGTGATAAACCTGTATCTTTAGCCTCTGCACTTTTCCCCTCTGGCAGAGTGTCTCGTCTTTGACCAGATGTTTTTGCATGGGGAGCTGAACTTTCAATACCCGCCAGTTCATTCGGGGGTGAATCAATTGTGAGGTCACTGAGAGACGTTGCTGTGGAAAAGTTAATGGGTGTTCCCTCCACACAGTACACCCGGGGCATATCCTCACAGTGTGTGAGGGCCACATGCTTCTGCTGCTGTCCTCGGTTTTGTGGTGGCAACAATTTATAAACCGGGAGCTGACTTGGCTTGCGAGCCACGGGTGGGGGTATTCTAGAGGTGCTTGAGGGCGATTGCTTTTTTGGTTTTCTTGATGATTTTGTTGGCATTGCTGAGTTAATACAAGCCTCTAGAATCTCTATGTCATCATCATCATCCGAGTCATCCAAGATGTCTTTTCTAGGTTCAGTTGTTGATGGTGGTGGTTTCTCTTGAACCTTGGGCTCTTGAATGTCTTCTTTCTCAAGCTCTGTTTCATTGCATTGGTCATCCTCATGAACTGGGGGCATTATCTTCAGCTCAACATCTTTCTGAATAAAGGGCTCATCTAAACTTAGTGCACTAAGACTCGAAGCACAAGAGAAGCCATCTGGAGTGCTTTCTGTGGCAAAATGTAAAAGAGTATCATTATCTGGTAAAACCTGCACTTTCTGTACAGCAGCACTTACAACTGCATGTCTTGGAGCCAAATCACGTTTTTCAGAATGGGGTGGCACAGTAACTTTTTGTTTCACTGACGTGGTTCGTGGTGGTGGAGGTGGTGGTGTCTTGCTGCGACTTGGCGGCATTGTTTGTCCTGGGCTATCAGGCAGATCACTCGGACTGATAATCCCACTTACCATCCCACTGCATGGCTCACTCTGCACAGAACTTGCAATGGAATGACTCTCAAAACTGTCAAGGGAGCTGACAGACGTGCATCTGCTGAACATGAGCGGAGTCTCTTGTACATAATGTTCAGGGGGACTTTTGGGTGTCTGGGCACCACTTTTGGATGGTGACTTGGCACCTGATGAAAATTCCACTGTTTTGTGATGCCTGGAAGCATCTCCATGTCCCAAGTGATGTCGTGGAGGCTTGATGCGAACATAATGGCCTGATGATTGGTTCTCAGATGTGCGTTGGTCAGATGCAATGTTACTAGTGGATTCTTTTTCTGATATAGGTAGAGTTGGGTAGTTATTGGCCGAGTTGACATTACGCTTGCAGCTCTCCATTTCATCTTCCTCGGAGGACAATGATGATAAAGAGCTACGGAGAAACACAATGTTTTTTTTTTTTTTTTTTTTTTTTTTTTTTTTTTTTTTTTTTTTTTTTTTTTTTTTTTTCTTTTTTTTTTTTTTTTTTTTTTTTCTTTTTTTTAAATTTTTTTTTTTTGGCGTTTCCTCAAACACAATACGTCTGTAATGTTTCTTGATTTATCGTGGGAGCCTTGCATGCTGGGTTCTTCTGAACTGCTCTTGTTGGTCCTGCTCTGCTTTGAGTAGACGAAGGATGGAGCTGTTTTTGCCTACCCTGGTTCTTTAAAGAAGCCACAGAGGAGGAACTAGCTTGGCTTAAATGGTCTTTGACAGAACCTTGGGTAGAAGATGGCTTTGAATGTCTAAACATGTCCTTCTTGGAGGAAGCATCAGAGTACTTCAAGCTGTAATCAATAGGCTGTTCTACATGATGATCCTCATTGTATTTCATGCTGTAGTTTGGAGTTTGCTCATCAAGCTGCTCTTCTTCTGAATAAAGCTCACTGTAGTTTGTTGGTTTGTCGTCGGCATAATCATCAACAGTGCAGATAGTCTGAGAGATCTTTTTGTTAAGTCCATGACTTGACCCACTGTTAATTTGTTCATTTGAGCCCCTTGACCTAAATCCAGGCAGGTCCTGTTGAACAAACCTGGGCTGGTACTTTTTTAGCTTATCTTCTCCTTCACTGCTGGCTTCAGTGTACATGGGGTATCCTGGGCTTTGCGATCTCTGTGGTTTCTGATCTGGCCGTTTCATTTCATCATCAAGGAGCTTCGGCCTTGCCCACCTTTCATTCTGGCTTGGGCTTTGTCGACCAGAGTTGAGCTGTTCATCAGAATACTTCAAGCTGTAGTTAATAGGTGTATCCAGATCTCCATTGTCATCTTCCATGTGATTCGCATTGTGTATTTTATGGGCAAGATCTGCAGGATATTTTCTGTAGACACAGCATTTGCCTTCATCATCTTCTGAATAGGAATCCACTGAGGGCTTCATTTGACCTCTCTTTCCATAGCCATCAGTGCTGTTGACACTATTCAGACTGTCATTAGAAGCTCTGTACTCCAGTTTCGGCATTGGGCATGGTCTGCCCGAAGGGTCAGTTTTGCTGTAGCTGTACATATTTTGGTGACCATGAACAGCAGTTTGGCGTCGGATCATGTCGTCTTGCACAACGTGAGGGTCTGGTGTGGATCCTGCGGTTCTATCATCCATACTTAAGTGCATGCTCTGCACTTCCTCCATAACAACCGCAATTTGAGCTGCAGTCGTGGGAATCTGCACCATTCGCTTGGCAGCCTCCGCATCGGAATGGAAACCCCTTCGCTCTCGATCTAGACTTCTGTCCCTCTCAGCTCGGACGCTTTCTCCATTTCCTCTGTTGTCTCGAGATGATGGGCTTGAGAGCACTGGAGTGTTCATATAAGGTGATCGAACTCCAACTCCATTGGGGTTATAGCCATCTGATCGACAGACACCATCATAATCGCCGTAGACGTTATGCTTATGTCTTGGCTTGGGCCGATGGGAGGCTTTCGGGCTCAGGTTGTCAATGTTATCAAAGGTTTCAGAGAGGTGCTGTGCATCTAGTTCTTCAATTAGTGCTTTCTGTTTTCTTACATGCAGAGACGGTAGACTGGATCCAGGAGACATGATGTTGGCATCCTTATACTTGGCAGGCCGATTCGCCATGAGGTTTCTCAAAGCAGCGGCACTTCCCATAGCTATCATCTTGTGCTTGGAGTGAATGAGGTTCTTCAGCATGCTGACTGCACCCATATCCCATAATGCCTCTTGATCTTTTGCGTTCCGAGC